>PVKA01028114.1:0-29735 GCA_004027165.1 Ctenomys sociabilis
TGGGTTCCTTCCATTCTCTTTCATGGAGTTCTTGTCATTGTGGTCTCTCTCTAGAACCTCTTTCATCAGCCTGTGAAGGGATGGCTTTGCCATCATGAAATTCTTTAGTTGTTCTTTGCCATGGAAGTATTTCACTTCTCCATCAAACTTGAAAGAGAGTTTTGCAGGGTATAGTAGTCTGGGCTGGAATTTTTTTTCCTGTAGGACTTGAAAAACTCTGCTCCATGCTCTACTTGCCTTCATTGTTTGTGTAGAGAAGTCAGCTGTAATTCTGATGGGTTTTCCTTTGAATGTGAGCTCCTTCTTCTCTCTCACAGCTTTCAGTATATTATTTTTGGTTGGATTTCTGCGATCTTAACTATTATATGTCTCGGTGTGTTTCTACTTGGGTTGAGGTTATTTGGTGTTCTGTATGCTTCGGTGACCTGAATGTTGGATTGTTTCCTCATATTTTGGAGGTTTTCTGCAATTATTTCTCCCCAAATTCTTTTTATGTCATTTGTATAGACTCCTTCATTCTCTTTGATACCAATTATTCTCACATTGTTCATTCTGGCGTCACCCTGCAGGTGATGCATTATTTTTTCCTGCATTCTCGTTGTTTTTAAGAGATCCTTTCTCACCTTTTCACTAGCTGCTCTGGCATCTTCAAGATCTGAAACTCTGTCTTCAGTTTCACTCAGATGGGTTTTTAGACTCGTGATTGCTATTTTTAGTTCTTCTATATCTCTTTGACTGTGTTTCATGTGTTCTATTTCTTTTCTGTATTGCTCATTCAAGGAATCCATCATATTTCTGATCTCCTCAATTTTTTTATCCATGCCTTCTTTAGAGGTAGTTATTAATTCTTTTTCTGCTGTGTTTCTTCCAAGTTGGATTTCCTCTGTATATTTCAGGACTTGTTTCGGTATTTCAGATCCTATGACTTCAAAAAGTTCTTTTTTGATTTCAGAACTTATTTCTGCTTTGAGTTCCTCATGATCTTTCTGCTGTTGTTTCTTTGCTTCAGATGCTGTTAATTTATATATATATCAGCTGGAATAGTGCTCTCTGCACTTGTTCTGGGTGAGCATCATTTTTCCACCCAGTGTTTCTGGAATTCATTCTTTATTTCAGATACTATGTATTCAAATATTTCTTTTTTAATTTGGGGAATTACTTCTCATTTTATTTCCTCTATAGCTTTCTGCTGTTGTTCCTTTGCTGCTGTATCTGTTAATTCATTCATTGCAGCTGAGCTAGTGTCCTCTGCCCTTCCTGATGGACTCGAGGTCTGGGATTGCATTTTTCCCCTTCTCTTTGTCATTTTGTATAGCATTGACCTTTGACCTTTCATGTAGAGCTTTGGTGCAGCTATAACCTTAGCTTGTTATGAGATTCGGGTGCCAGTCTATTAAGTTTGAGATTTTCCAGGTATGCCTACCCTGGATCTAGCTGTTGTGTTCAGTTCCTTTTTTGCTGCAGCTCCTTTGGTTCCCCTCTGTTGGTTCCTGGGGTCAGCCCTCCTGTGTCAGGCAGGTCTTTCCCCAGGTGGGTGGGCCTGGGTTTTCGTGGGTCTTCTGGGCTCACAAAAGGATAGTGGATGATCTTATTCACTGAGTAGGCTGCACTGGGTATGCCAGCCTGTGCTGGGTCTGGGTCTACAGGCCGTAACCCGAGAAGGCTAGGAAATGTCCCTCTGGTGCAGTGGGCCTGGAGCCCTCACCCACAGGCCAGGCTGTGCTGGGTTTCGGTCTGTAGCGTGGGACCATGGATTGCTGAGATGTGTCCCTCCGGCATGGCAGGCTTGGAGTTCTCACTCCTGGCCAACCTGCACTGGGTCTGGGGCTGTGGTGTGGGACCAGTAATCACCTGGAAATGTTTCTCTGGCACAGTGTGCCTGGAGCTGTCACTGGGCCACGGGGGGTGGGGGGCAGGTAATCCCTGGCAAATGTCTCTCGGGCACGGCAGGCCTGGAGTTCTACGCTCACTGACCTTTGATGCCCAGAGATTCGGGGAAATTCCCACTCAATCAGTGGGCTTTAGGTCAGGGGATCCAGGGAGGTGCTGGTGAGTGGATCCTGAGGTTTCAGGCCAGTCACTGGCTTGGAGTGGTTGGGGACAGGGATCCGCATAGCGCTGGTGGGAAGAAGCCAAAGGCTCTCCCTCAGACTCACCACACTCTCACTGATCTGGGAAGCCTGGTGAGTCCTGTAAATGCGCTCTCGCTGGGAGAGCTTGGTGAGCGATCCAGGAAGCCGCTGGAGTCAGCCACTATCTCAGGCCAGTCTCTGGCTGGGTGGCGTGGGCGGGATCGAGTAGACTGCTGGTGTTGGTCTTGCTGTCTAGGGAGGTCTCTGGGGCTGTGCGGGTGAGGGCGTGGGTGGGATGGAGGAGGATGGCGCAGTCGGCCTTGCTGTCTCTGGCCGGTCTCAGGGGCTGGGTGGGCGCGGGCGGGATCGCGCTCATTCTTATTTTTACATACAGGTTTTTCATGTTCTTTTACAAGGAATTTGCAGAATTCAATCGATAAAATAATATAATTTCATTTATGAAAATAAATTGGAACAATGGTTTATAGTAGTGAAAATATAACATTTTATTTGCATCAAATGAGTGTATAATTTGTTGCATGCTTGTTTTTAGTTTCTTAGGCCATATAGAAACATACAGTATGTCTAAAAATACATATTCTGGTTTCATTGAGGAAGAGCACATGTCCTCCTATAGTCACTGTGAGAAGCAAAAAAATTTACCTTTTTGCACAATTTGTAAAATTGTTAAAAATCACAAAAATATTTTGCATTTGTTTTCTTCTACAAAAAATATTTGTAGTTTCTCAAGCAGTATAATCTGGGTTTAAGAATATTTTCAAGTGGCAGGCTACAATACCAAGAATAATTTCTTTCCTTACTTAAAATTATGAAATGTGTATTTCTTCTTTTGAGTTCTTATACTAGGAAGACTATATGTGAACCAGCCATCAGAAAAGTATAAAAATGAGATATATAAATTAAAGCCAAATTAATATACTGAGCTGTGAAAGAGTCAACTCTACGACTTCTGCGGATAACCTAATACTATTGTAGACTACTGGACCGTGTTGGATTGTTCTGCTGAATTCACACACTATCGTATTTAGATGACAATAGAATACACATACTGAAGGACTAAACAAAAAAGGGGATACAAAGGAAGGTCCATTCTGCATCTCTATATACAGTACAGTTAGGATAGCTATATACCTACTTTTTATTAAATCAGTGAGGAGAAAGATTTGTACTAATGAAGTGTTTGGACAGGATATCCTGTCTTTATCTTGTCACATGGATGACAACTAAGAAGACAACAATGTATATGTATTAACTATTGAAACTGTCCTAATAATCAGCTTTGGAACTGTCCTATTGCTTTTGTTTCTCACTAAAATAAAATAAAAGACATTATTAAGATCTCCCAAATTCTTTCTCATCCTCTAAAAAACTATCTTTTCCAAACTTCTATCTTGTCTCTCCTTGTGACTGTGTTTTTATTTTTATTTGTTTTACTTAACTAATAGATTTTAATTGAAAATCTATTCTTAGGTCAAGTTTCTGATTTCACAGCAGTTTAGGATAATATTGTTAACCCCAAAAATGAAAGCTCCTAGGAGACATCATTTCATATTACAGATTTTTAAGATAATTTTGCCTCCTTTATCCCCCTGAAGAACATGATTATACACTGACATTGACACCAATATGTCCACAGCCAACAGTGCTCCCTTTAGGATCAACATCATTTATTTGAAAAGATTCCCAAACATTCTACAACTTTATTTTTTTACTATAAGGTTGCAGTATGTGTTTACCTTTATTGTGAGGTGTTGAAACATGCACATAATACAGTTTAGCTCCTTTTTTCTTCTTTTGCTCCACTTCTTTCCATCTTTGACTCCCTTCTTCTTTGAGGAAGAAACATTCTTTCTCCCATTATCTTCATGTGTGCTCTTTAGTTGGCTGGCTTCTCACATAAAGGCAGCCATGCAATATTTAACTTTGTGTGTGTGATTTATTTCAATCCTCATAATGGTCTTTTTACTGTATCTTTAAATAAAATAACTTTTTCCAAAACCTTATATTAAGCGAAAGAAATAAATCCTACTGGATGAAGTAAAGAAGCCACATTACAGGAAAAACTTTATATGTTACAAGAAATGATCTGAAGATTTCCAGTGCCATCAGTATTTTTGTCTCTAATTCTTGAGTTCAAGATTGATTTCTATAGCCTATCCTAGTCCACAATGAATTTTAAATGTGTTCCATCAATAGTTGGTGCAGTCACATTAAATGGACTGGTGCTTTTCACATTTTTGACTTTAGCTCTAATTATTCCTTTCTCAAGGCTGTGTTGTTCCTTCCTTGTTAGAAAATCAAAGAGACTAGTATGCTTTTAATCCACATTTGGAAGTGGAGAACCCTAGTACCTTATAAATGTTGAGAAATTCAAAATTTAACACTGCTGTAACATACTTTGAAGCATAATATATTTTTCTATTCTAAGGTAATAATTTTTATTTAAAACAATGTTCCATAATATCATGAAAGCAAAAAAATTCCATATTCTCTTATTTTTTCTGAATGAAAATGCTTTCAAACAATAAAGTCCTTTCTGATTTCGTATTATCTATTAGCAACCAAGGGAAGAATTCTAGATCTCCTAAACAGGGCATAATTTTACAGATAATTGAAGGCAAATTAATTTGTACATGAAAATAATGATGGTAGAGTAAAACAGCATCCACCTTGACTAATGTCATTAATCACAGGTTATACTGGAGGAGCAGATAATACTTTGTTCTGTCTCCTTTTTTAATTGTATTTTTTCTCTTTTTAATTTCTTATACATTTCTTACTGGAAGACAACACTATTACAGCAAGTACTGTGAAATCCATATCCCTTTGTGAAGTGAAATTCTGTATGACGTCGTATTTTCTGTTTTGGTTCTAATTTGTACTCTCTTCGAAGAATAAAAAAAGAAAGGAAATGCTGTAAGCAGATGTATTGAAACTCCAAAGCTTTTATTTTTATCTATATTGTGAATACAGCATAGTGATAATCTCCTTAGATATGTATAATTATCCTAGGCCAGATCTAGGATACCTGGCATTTTAGGTGACCATGATGAAGAAAAATAAAAAGTTCAAAGATTAATAATTATATTGGAAAACTACAATTTCAGAAAAAGTCAAAGTATTGCATATACTTATAAGTAAGATAAAACTACACAGGTGTAAATAAATAACTCTATTCTATTTAGTTACAAGTCAAATTGTTTTAGTGGACATTATGTTTTTTTTTACATTATCTGCAATTTAAAATAAGATTTATGCCCAACAATTGTATTTTGCAAAGAAATATTCTGCTTTCCTGAGAAATTTTGGTCCCTAGCCTGTATTTATATGTATCAGATAAATAGTTTCACTCAAGTTCAATATCAATGTCTTCATAAAAATATAATCACTGACCTATCACATGGTGAATATTTTGTTTCAATTTCTTATGATTATATTATTTGAAGATACAATATTTATCATATCATTTACCAAGATTAACTGAATAATTATCACATTTAGGTTATTCATTCAATTTTTTAATGCAAAAATTCCATCACTGCAATGCACTCGGGAGGCTGAGGCAGGAGGATTGTTGTGAGTTCGAGACCAGCCTGAGCTACAAAGTGAGCTTAAAGCCAGCCTGAACTGCATAGCGAGACCCTGTCTCAAAAAGCCAAAAAAAAAAAAAAAAAAGGCTCTGATCTATACCTTTTTATTTCGTACAGGGCCTTGTGTGCAACCCAGACTCAGAGTGATCCTGCCTTCTCAGACCATGGAGTACCCTCCCCAGCCTGGCTATGTTTCTTTTAAGAGTTTTCTCTAGTTCTTCTTCTTATGTGTTTTCTATATTTGGCATTCTTAATTTTTAATTTTTATTGATTAATTACATTTATTTGCTATTTCTAGTGTAAGTATAATTGTAGGACTTTCCCTACAATTATATTTTTCCAACAGATTATTTTTAATGTAAAGATACCAATTTCTACATGTTAATTTATATCCTGCTATAATAAATGTCTTTCTATTAGGAAAAAAATAAAATTATTTAAGTGGTCGTTTTAACTCCCCCATTATCTTGTACAATTTTTAAAAATTAATGCAATTAGATAATTTCTGATTATCTTATTGTTCTTGAAATCCATTTAATAATATTATGAATACTAATATGTATCTTAATAATCAGTCTTTCAGTAGATAGTGTAAAACTTTGCAAGGAAATACAAACTAAAATAGATTTTAGATAAATGTCACTGAAACAGATAAGTAATTTATTGTATTTATTTATTTTATGTATTTGGTATAGGATCTTTCTACGCATCTGATATTAAGAGTGACCCTCCTGTCTCAGCCTCCCCAGTGCTGGGATTGCAGGAATGCACCTGCACACTTGATTTTTGTGGCTTGCCACATGGCACGCAGTAACAGGGATTGAACACAGATCCTTGTACTTCCCAGGCAGGTGCTTAGACCACTGGGCTACCTCTGCAGCCCTAGATAATTAATTTAATAAATGAAAAATCTATCTTAAGGAGTAAATGTGAATAAGGCATTTTCAGTAAAACTAAATTTACTTGGTAATTATATAGCTACAATCTAAAATTAAAGCCCAAAAGAACATGTACAACATAATTCTGAACTTTTAATAAATATTCAGCTACACTCTTAATTCACTGATAAGAGATATCTGCTAAAATAATATCTGTAAATATAATATCATATATGCACCTTGTGCAATACCAAAACGTTATGAAAACAGTTTGCAATGTATTAATTCATCGAATGGTATGGTTAAGGTGTCTTGAAACTGTCTGATTGACATTTATATTTTAATAAAATAGAAATAAATGAAAAAAAATAAATAAATAAATAAATAAATATTCAAAAGTTATATTTCTAGAGTTCTCAGGAACAATAATGGAGGTATTTTGGAAAGAAGAGTATCAAATATATAGCCAAATTATTTTACTTGCCAAATTGGATTTTCTAGCTGTAAAATAAAAATCAGGACATTAGCATAAAGCAAAAGGAAGACACTGAAAAATGCCATCAAACCACTTACTTTAAGCCAAATCTAAAAAACTTCCTCCTTTGTGGAATTTGTAGGCACAGTTAGCCTTTCACGGCTTAGTTAAACAATAACTACAAAAAAAAAAAAAAAAAAAAAAGAAAACCTAATATAAAACCCATCATTGGTTCTCGCAAAAAAAAAAGTCGTCTTAGTAAACACTAAGACGTGGTTAAAATTCATGCATGTAATAAAATAATTTCATCATTGATGATTACAAGCTTTATAAAGTATGGCATGTTTTTGCATGTTCACTGGACCTTAAGATAAATTGATAGACTTAAGAATGACTTTAAGATCTGACATATTTCTGAGTTTTATGCTAAGTTCAAGATTATGTGAATGAATGTAGGTTGTCAATCTTTTATATGTAGTAGTTGATTATTAAAATGTTTTCAAGTTACAGGGCTAGGGAGATAGCTTGGTGATCTAAGCACCTGCCTGGAAAGTGTAAGGACCGGGGTTTGATCCCTGATAAGACATGCTTTTCTGTGGGCCTATGCACAGAAAATAATAGTTATTAGAAAGGTAGTAGAAAAGAAATGTTTTAACTGTTTTTCATATGTTAACGTGTATTTTCTAATCTACACAACATTGGTTAAAATAGATTGTAATTACAGATTTTTCAAGTATATAGAAATACCACCGAAAAATACTTGATGAAAAGAAATTTTTAATAAATTGTTGTAAGATAGCCAGACTAATTTGAATTAGATGTATGCTATATTCAACAATAAGCTCTAAAAGAAAGTATAATAACAATTTTTTTGAGATAGGGTTGTTTCACCATAACTACCAGGTTAGTCTTGAACTCACTTTGTAGCTCAGGTTGGCCTCGATTTATAGCAATCCTCAACCTCCAAAGCCAGGTGTGCATGACTACTGCCATAAAAAAAAAAGTTTATTCTTAAAGGTACAATTTTCAGAAAATGAACGTTGGTAAATATTTCTTTTTAATGTATCTGGTAGAGTGCCTCAAAACATAGCTAAGATTCATAGTAATCCTCCTGTTTTCAGCCTCCCATTCACTGTGATTCCAGGCATGCACCACCATGACCGTCTCATAAATACTTTTATAATCTAAAATAGGCAGATATTTTTTCACTATGACTCAATGTTTTTTCAGTATAAAGTAAAATTGGTGAAAAGTGATGAGAGATTTGCTGATAAAGTAAAAAACATCTCTACTGATGTTTTTGACTTAAAAATGCATGAAAATTCTGAAGGAATTTTTAAATAATGTCAAAATACAACAGTCAGAAGGATCACATCTAACATTTGTAAAAAGTAATCAATGAGGAAAAAAAAGATAAAAAATCAATTGGCTGGAGTTCCATTCAAGACCAAAACCTGATGTAACTTAAGAATATCATATTTTATATTCATATATTTTCTAGAGGCAATTATGATGAAAAAGTTAGAGTTTTAAACTATTATTATCCCATAAGATTTTGTTTTTCAGTAGTTTGATAACAGTTGAGATGTGCACTAGAGTTTTGAAGATGTGGTCTGTGGGTTTTAAGACTGAGGAAAATGTGAAAATTGACAATAGTAGAAAGCAAGGTTTTTAATCTAAAAAAATCTGTTTTAAAAATCACTTATTTATTTGTTTGTTACTTGATCTTGCTATGCAGTTCAATTCTGTAGTCCTGTGTCAGCCTCTGCAGGGCTGGAATTACAGTCATGAATCACATCTCTTAGTTTCAGTGGCAGACGCAACTTGTGTGAGGTTCTAGGGTTGGCACTGCATTCAGTACCCAGGATCAAAAACCGGTCCTTGAGCTTGCCAGGCAGATGCTCAGAACACTGAACTATCTCTCTAGCCCAGAAAAGTGAGTTTTGAGAGCCAGTCAAATAGTTTACAGGATTAAAGTGCCTGCAGGCAGGAGCAGGGGCCAGGGGTTGGATCCCTGGGCCTGCCATGCTGGCCCCGACCCAGGAATGCCCTGAGATGGTAATTGATACTGGACCTTAATCCATGCTCTTGGGAGGCTGTAAACAGGAGGGTGACTATAGTCTAATCTACTAATGAGACACTGAACACCTTGCAGACCCTTACCTAAAATACAAAATTAAAAAACAAAAAAAAAAAAAAAAAAAAAGAAAAATGTATCTTGAAGTAAAGTGTTGAAATGGAATTATATAAACATGTGTTTTTATAAACCAAATGACTACACATTCTTATCCTTGTCTAGCTCTGACACATGGAAAATTTAGTAACATTAAAAACTTTGTCAACAATATCAAAAAACCAGAATTGATTTTTTTAAACGTATTTGTTACAAGATCTCATTATGCAACTCAGACTGGGATTACAGGTGTAGGCCACCATACCTGATCTTGGTGGCCAGCTCAAAGTGCCTGTGCGTGGGCCAGGGCAGCATGTGGTGCTGGGGATCAAACCCCAGGCCCTATGCTAGCCTAAACAGGCTCCTAGTGTGCCGAGATATCTCACTTGCCCAGAAATTGGTTTTGAGATATCAATTTTCACTAAAATGAATAAAATCTGAGAAATAGCACGTTACTTGGGTTATGAAGAGAAATAGAATACACGATTTCTAAGATAGATACATAAACAGAAAGACAGACAGAGGCAAAAGCAGATACATAAAAACAGAGATAACAGAAATTCAAATATAGAAAGATACAAAAGGAATTGACTGACAAAATAAATAGGAATCACAAGTTCAATGTTTTCACAGCAGCTAGAGAAGTACCATAACTCTAAATGTAAAAGAAGTAATACTATTTTTAGTCTAAAAATAATCAAGGAGGAATACTTAATATCGATTTGAGAAGACCTGCCTCTGTCAAGGAGGATAAAGGACTTTTGGGTTGTGACAAATGTTAATCACATTTTGAAGTTGACTTCTTAGCAGCCGTCCTATGCTGCTTGACCAGGAAAACTGAAAGTCATGGCTTAACCAAACTGAGTACAAATTAGGCACCACACAGCTGAGTTTAAAGATAAGGCAAAGGTGGTGGGAGATTAATCTAGCATATTTTGCTATACCAGAGGGAAAAACATTCTGAACAGATGATATGGACAATGTGCAAAGTAAACAAAGCCAGCCATTTGAATGGGCTTTTGGGTGTGATAACTTTAGCCAAAAAAAGACAGAACTGCTAATCATAAAGCCTTGTCTCTTTGAATACAAAATGTTTCCATGAGATAGATTTGATCATAAAGTTACTTGCTGAAGGTACAGTGGTAGACACACACATATAATTGACAAAATAGATCTTCACATAGATAAGGCTGGTAAATTGTACTAATAATGATAAAATGAAGATATGAGACAAATCGCCTCTTTTAGCAGTTGATTAATGATTAGCTCATATTAACATTGATGGTAATTATTCCACAAAATATTTTGTGGAAGTTTGATGAGATGACCCATTTACTTAGAATCAAAAGAAAAATTGTCATGAACTTCTAATCAATTATAAAGACAAAATAGTGTTTTGCCATGATTACACCATTATTTAGTACTTAAATTTATCCTTACCCATCTTGATGGTTTCACAAGATCATTCCTGGCACACTTGATATAATTTCTTTACAGTATCCCTGATAAGTTGTAGTGTTTTAAACTCTAGTCATATTGCAAACTGGGGAATACACTACAAATAGATTTCCCTGTGTTTCTTCTAACAAACAAAATCAACCAAACAAAATTAAAAAAAAAAAAAAAAAGTAGCAAATTCCAATAGGAAGCTAGTGAATTTTTTTCAGGTTAAAAATAAGTAAAACTCGGGCTGGTGAGATAGTTCAGTAAAATATGCATTTGCCTGGCAAGCTCAAGGTCCTGAGTTCAATCCCTGGTACCACAACAACAAAAACATTCTATTTAGTTTAGGGCCAGCCAAATAGCTCAGTAGATTAAAGCGCCTGCAAGCAGTTGCAGGAGCCAGGATTCTAACCTGTGCCTGCCCTGCCAGCCCTGCCTCCGGGTGGTGTACACATGTAATCTCAGCTCTTGGGAGGCTATAAATAGGCAGATCACTGTGAGCATGATCTAGTAGTGAGACCCTGAACACTGGGTAGACCCTTCCCTAAAATATAATGAATAAATACAGCTCAACATGGGATTTTACATTTACTTTTTTAGGAAGGGTGTGGTAGAGACTGGTCACTGCTCAAATATTTGTTATATCATGAATACAGAATGGGAATTAAGTAATATTTGTCTAATAAATTTAAGTTATATGTTAAATATTTGTTACATTTCCTTATTTTAATCTTGTAATGTATTTAAAAGGTTGTCCTTATATCTAAGGCTAAGATTTTAACCTATGTTTTAATCTTAGAAATTTTGAAAATGTAAATGTGTATAATTTTAAGTATTATATGAAAGAAAATTAATGAGCCAGTGAAAGGAGACAGATTTTCAGTGATTATAAAATGTTAATAAAATGAAAAATTGTATAAAAAGGAAATACTGTTATCTAAATATAAATGTTACACCAAGATTATGGATCAAATGTAAAGTAGTGCTTAGAAGAAGTAATATTACATTCATAGAATGGAAAAAGGAAAAGTCTTAATTTTATAAATTTAAGCTGATAGCACTGAATTTGGTCAGAAAACAGAAATTATTAAAATCAGAGATTATTTTATAATTGAGAAATTGTTTATTTGAAAAAGTAAAAATAGTTCAGCAAAAATTTTCAAAAAATATTGTTAATGGTCCCATTTTAAAATAAAATGATGTAGGACCAGGGGAGATAGTTAGGCAGTCTGAGTGCCTGCTTCCCAAGTGCAAATACCCAGATTCTGTCCCAGGCACTGTATTCTGTGATGGTACCAGGTTAAGCCTACACTGTAACAGGGTGTGGTGGCACATGCCTATAATCCCTGTCCTGGGGAGGCTGAGACAGGAGGGTAACCAATCTGAGTTTCATAGGGGGACCCTGTACCAAATGAATAAATAAATATATAAAAGATTTTTAAAATGATGCAAAATAGCATATTATTGAAGATTTTGGAGACATAAAGATCAGAGGAAGATATATATATATATATATATTTGTTTTGTTTTTGTTTTTGACTGGGAACTGAACTCAGGACCTTATGTTTGCCAGACAGGAACTTGTGCAACTGAGCTATCCCTTTGGCCAGAAGAGGATATTGTTAAAAAGTATGCTATGCCAATATACCCTTCTTGTGGTAATAAAAAAAAAAAAAAAAAAAAAAAAAACTACAACCTCCTTCCTACTGATGCCATGAAAACAATTTTTCAATGACTGCATATATGTTAGATGTGTCTATAACTATAAACTATTACAGAAAAATAAAAACTTTGCCACAGATGAGCCTGTCTGTTACTGATAGCCTCACACACACAGTATTTGTGCAACAACTAGACAAATAACACAAGAATTACACTTGCTGTATTTGAAAATGACTCAATAGAAACTTAAATTGAGATAAAAGATAAAAATAACACAATTAATAAATTTGCTTTAAAGTGTATTAGATAAATATGACTATTAAAATTAGTATGCGTGCCATGCTTGCCCCGGCCTTGGGGTGCACTGAGACTGTGAATGAGACTGGGTGCGGTGGTGCGCTGCAATCCCAGTGCTTGGCAGGTTGAAAACAGGAGGATTACTACAAGTCTGATCCAAGTAGTGAGATCCTGTAGACCCTGTACCAAATAAAAATTTACGATTTCTGTAGTCCGCAACAAATAAATAGATTAGGCAATAATAGGTTTTTAGGAGAATTATCAAAACAGATAAATAGGAAACAAAAATATTTAGGAAGCTACATTATTTGAAAAGCAATGAAGATCATAAAAGAGTATAATTAATGAAAAATGTCTCTAAATTTACATATTCACTTGTTAGAATATTATAAAGACTTCAATTTCTCCCCGAAAATTGTAAATGTTTTATGTAGCAATGCCCGTGAAACTTTAAAATATTTTTTGAAATTAAATTTATTTTGGCTTTAATTTCATTTTGTGGAATATTTTAAGCAAACTGTATTATTTATATGATAATAAAAGGAAAAAATGGTTCTAGAAACACAACAAATGAAAAGGCAGGTCCTAGGCTCTAGTTGTCAATACTGACTATAAAACTGCACCAGTCAAGAAAACCAGTCAAGGACAAAAGGATTCATTATAAAATAGTATTGTGGATCGAGTAACCAAGTTTATTCCAGAAATCAGAAGTGACTAAATAGAACCACAAATAACGAACATGGATCCCACAAATATGCTTTTTTCGCCAAGAACTGTTTCACCTCTCCCATTCCTTGAGGGAATCAACTCTAGAAATGTTGATGAAGCACATTGTGTCCATCCTTACATGTCCGCTAAAGCTTCTGCAGAAGGAATATGGCGTGATTTGGAAGGAGGCCAAAGTCTTGCAGGTGAGGATGTAAGCCCATTTTTGTTCTGTTCCTAAGCCCAGCAATTTAAGCCTATCAGCCTGGTCACCAGTGCTCCAAGGGCTATGTGTAATTTTCTCAAACTATCTTTTGGATTTCTCTAAGAGTCCTTATTCTCAATATGTGTTTAAGAGAAAATATCCCTTTAGGAAACAGAATGGTCAGCAACACTTTCTTCATGAGTTTCCTCTCAGTGTGTGACACAGTTCATCAGAGATCAGCCCCACAATCGCAATTCATGGAGGCAGCCAACTATGGACTGTAACTGCTATAAGCACTAAAAGAAAATAGACATGTCCCCTTAAAATTTTGGATATTGTTTATCCTTGTATTTCAGGGATGAAAAAGTACACAATACAATAACAGTATTTTTAGTTTTTAATTCATTGAATTTTACACTATCAGTATCTAAAATTGTCTTTGTAAAACCTCAAAATAAAAGGACTATAAAATAGTATGAAGCTATTTAAAGCTTCTGTGTGTGTACAATTATGATACACAATGCTTTTTTATTCACTTATGGGAACTATGCTTCTGTAATGTTGGAGGTTGAAAGTTATTTAGGAGTGGCATATACAAACCGCACAGTACTACCATGCAAAGAAAAAGAATTATACAAAAAAAAATGTGTTATAGCAGTGCAATCCTAGAAACAACACAGATGCCCTTCAACTGAGGTATAGATAAAGAAAATACGGTATTTTTACACAATGGAGAGTTATTCAGCTATAAAGCAGGATAAATTTGAGACTTGTCAGTAAACCAATGCAACTAGAGATTATGATTTTAAGTGAAATAAATCAGACCCACATGTGCAAACATTATACTATGTCTTTAGGGTGAGGACCTGAAAGATAAAATAGAACCTGAAGGGTACAATAGATACTTGGGAAAAGGGAATGAAGTTATTCAAAAGCAAAGAGTTACTGAGTTGAGTCAAAGGACAGGAAATAGAGTAGGATAAAGAGATTTGTCTATGCATACAAACAGGATGGCTTGGACAACTGTGCTGTGGATTTCTGCTGGTCTTTGGAAAGGAGCAAATAGTGCTTAATTTGTTTTTTCTCCTTTTTTAATTAATAGTTCTGATGATAAAACAGCATCTTTCAATGTATTACAGATTGATGTGTTTTCTAATTGCTGGGACAAACTGTCTAATGGATCAATTTAAAGGACAAAATGATTTATTTGGCTTACTGTTTCAATAATAGTCTCCTGGGCAAGAGAAAATATCATCTGGAATTTGTTGCATTCTCTAATCTCACTTTATAAAAATGACACTCTCATTGCAACTCCAGTGAACTGCTCAACTGATGGGACACTGCTTTCCAACCCAGAAACACTCCAATTTCACCACTTTCTTTTGCTCTGACACCAACTACGGTGCCCTGCATCTTTCTTAATCCTGAAAGTAGTCTGCCACCAGGTACTAACTTATGAGATGCCTCAATCAATTTCTTGGATGGCTGTTTTAACTTTAACTGAATAACTTCATGATTTGCAGTTCCAGTCACAGTTCAAGTTTCATAGAAATCTTTCAATGCAGAAAACAATTTGAAACATTTAAAAGGAAGGAAGTGAATTCCCTCAGCTAGTGTTTCCACTTGCCATCTCATATAATGTAGCAATTATACAAACTGTGCCATCCCTGTATGTAAGGAGCTATCCATCTGTATGTAATCAAATTCAAAGGAACACTGCACGATAGAATATAGCATTGCTCCACACCACCTTTTCTTTTAAAATGATACAAATATATCATGAAAAGTGATTCAAGCTAACATATTACGGAGCAGTAATGAACTTCGAAGTATCAAGCATATAAATCAAACTTTAATCTTTAATGAACACCAAACATAAAAGTTGCAACAACAAAAATTAGTAAATTTTGAAAAGAAATGATGATATAACAGTCATTCATATACCAATAAACAACTGAGAGTTGAACCCTAGAAATTTCTGATTGGTGTATTTTTATCGTTTGAACATTACCACAAAATCATGCGAAAATACAATTGCTCTGGTGATGTTTTAGGAGGTGGAAAAAATGGGACACTTAAGCAATGATTAGGCTTTGGTTTCATGAATATTTTATTTTGTTCATGTATTAATGAATTCATGGGTGACTTCAAGCCTGGGTCTTTCATACGATCCATTTTATGTCTGTCTCTTGCATGTAGCCCTGCACCACGTGCTGCTTGAGAAGTCCGCAAATAGTTTCCTGCAGCATGCAAGGCTTCACCAGACTTGGCCTTTAATGTTGAACTTTTCACCTCCGAGAGATGTGAACTGAATAATCTTGTTTTTTGTTTGGTAAATTATTTAGTTTGTGGTACTTGCATTTAGCCAAAGAAATAGAAAATGGATTAAAACACATGCCTTGCATAATATAAAATAAGTATATTTTTAGGAAAGCTAGTAACTAAAAAATTCATTTTTAAATCTATTTTGAAAAATAAGTAATTTAATAGTGAGTTGAAGTAAGAGATATTGTGAATATAAAGCTTAAAGAAGGGTAATATAAACACTGACATCTATAAGTGAAGATCCTAAGTATATGCACATAGAAAGCTTGAAACTTCAACTGTTATAATATATAAAATTCATAAGTTATAAAAATAACCTGTGAGCAAAGACACAACTCAATTCTTCACTACAGAAAAGAGAGCATTATAACAGTATAAAACCTATACTAGGAATAAGTATGAATTTTTTAATGTTAATTATTAAAAAATGATTATTGTTATTTTTGGTATTCCAAATCTACAGAAAAGCAGTGGTATTGGGAAAATAATGGAGAAAACAAAAGGAGAAACAACTTCAAAACTGGACCAAGATAAAATTAGCAAATTGCTCATTTAAAAAATTATTAGTTCAAGTTTGTAGTAAAATACAATTCACAATCTTCTTGGGAAGTACACATGTGTAATACACCTTCATTGGTTTTTAATCCAATTCACATTCACATCTTCGGAATACCATTTTACCAAATTTGTTTTCCATATTATTAAATTTATCTCACTTTATTAAATGAAAAATTTATTCTCAGTGAGATTGTTAAAATCTTGTACAGAATATATGGGTTCTACTTTTCCACTGGCCTTCCTCTCACCTGTTCCCCTCAAAGTCCAAGCCTCCTTCCTATCTGTCCACTTCTATGGCTTTAGTCCCTTTTCATGTGTTTTATTGTATCTTTGCTTTATTTTTCTGACTTAAATGAATGACAGTATATGATAGTTAAATTCATCGGTCTGACTTGTTTACATCTACATTATATTTTACAGGTCTGTCCATTTTCCTACAAATGTTATTAATTTGTCCTTTATAATCAAACAATGTTTCATTACTTATATGTACCACAATTTATTCATACAGCTTTGCTGAGTATATAGACAGTTTTGAGGATCTAGCTCTCATGAAATATGGTGTAATGCACATTAGTATGTGTAAGGTGGAAACTTATGTTGCTTGAATTTTCGTTTCAGTAAAGAACAGAGATTGCTAGTACTTTTTCACATATTTATTGACCATTTTTATTTCTTCTTTTGAGAAGAATGCTAATTTCACTTTTTTGACTGAGACTTACAGATGTGCTATAATTTTGTTCAATTGTATATAATTTCTTAAAAATAGTTTTCTGCCCAAGGAGTAGTTAGACAAAAATTTTACTATTCTCTAGGTTTCCTTTTCATGCTTTAACTTGATTCCTTTGCTTTCCAAAAGCTTTTTTATTTGATTAATCCTGGTTGTTGAATCTTGTACAAGTATTTCTTCTGCATTAGAAGTTCTGCTAAAAATATTTCACATTATGCTACAGCGTCTTCAAATATTTTCTCAATTTTTTTATTTGGTACAGGGTCTTGCTATGCAGCTCGTACTGCTTATAGTGATCCTCCTTCTCAGTTCCCCTATCGCTGGGATTGCAGACATGCACTACCATGCTCGGTCTTAGCAGCCAGCACAGCATTCAGTGCTGAGGATAGAACCTGGATACTTGTGCTTGTCAGGCAAGTTTAGATGTTTACATGGAACTTATGCAAATAACTATATTGTATTTCTAAGGGATAGTGGTACAAAAGCTACATACATGTTTAATGCAAATTAGAATTTTAAAAAATATTTTTAGGGCTGGGTTGCAGCTCAGGTGTCTAAGCATCTGCTGGGCAAGCTTAAGGACCCGGGTTCGATCCACAGTGCCCCATACCATGTGGTCCTGCACTATGCTCACCCTGAAACCCAGCATGGTGCCGGACACTTGCAATTCCAGGGAGAAGCTAAGGTAGGAGGGTCACTATGAGTCCTATCTGTGTAGCGAGACCCTGTGCCAAATAAATAAGCATATATATATATATATATATATATATATATATATATATGAATTTATATGTTTTTGTTTTTGTTATTGACAAAAAACAAATGTGAATTTAGGGATACTGAAGCTACAGAATTTGTTATTGATGTTTCAGTGATCCATATATGGATACTTTTAAATATAATCTGTTGAGTAATATGTCGATGTTTAACCATTTAACACACGTTCGTTCTTTCTGAGTAATCTCTTACCAGGATTATTCAGGTACCTTGATCTAAAAATGTATGAGTATATTGTAAAATTGTATTTATCCCTCTAAGAAACCCCTCCAAAATAACTTGTTGAAAGAATAGATACTATTGAATAATTTAGCTCTTGAAACTTGGTTAGGATATCTGGGGTCAAGTCCCCAAACACCTCTTGCAGTACTCCAGGTGGGTGGAATTCATGAGGTGACACTTTACGGTCACGATGGGATTAGAAGAGTGAGGCAAAAACACCCTATTCCCATCCCTTCCCTTGCGTTTTTCTGCATACTCGCATTCCATCCTTCAAGGTCTCGAGAAAGTGCTGAGGGTGTCAGGAACCTCACTGGTTCTCGGAGCATCACACCTTAATGTTTGGAGAGCTCGAGCTAGGAGTGCGGATGCCATTCGAGAACAAGAGCCACAAAAGCAAATGCCTTCACTGAGCTCATACTCACCCTTGCCGCCGAGTGACCTGAGAGCTCTTAGTTCTGGAACTTCACCTCCTTCCAGTTGCGTTCTGTCCTATGACTACTGAAAGAGCCTAGCGTCCAGAGCTCCTGGCTTCGCTTCACACTCTGAAGTGGCAGTCGTATGATTTAGAATGCAGGTAGAACATCTTTTGGATATGTTTTTTCTATATATTTCTCAATATTTACATTTGAGGCGATTAGAGAAGTGTTTTTGAGACAGCTTAGAACTTATTCTCTGAATATTAGGGAAGAAAAATTAAAACCAGAATTGAGAAAAATGTGATTATTATAGTTTTTCTCTGTAACACTTGAATCTAAAAAGTAAAGAATATTCTGTCAGTGAAATACATATTATATTATATTTATATTATATTTAAAGAGAGATATCAACAGACAGACAGACAGACACTGAGAGACAGAAAAGAGAGTCACAAAAATAGAGAGAAAGACAATGAGAGTTGTACACAACACTGTCAGTGTTTCTCAACTTTATTTCTAACGATTTGCATTGCAATGGTTCTATAAATCTTTCTTAACTCCTGCAAGGATGGTTGATTTTTAGAATGCCATTGAAAATGAACTTGTGGGACAGGTAATTCCTATGTGGCAAACCTATTTGCACACTGCCATCAGCAAGCAATGACAAGATATAAAAACTGTCAGAGTAATTCAAGTGAAGAGCATCACACCAAACAGCATCACAGAAGACTCATGTAACAAATAATAACACATTTTCCCTGATTTTTAATGCTGTAGATATAATGAAACATTCCCTCTGCTGCATAGTAAAGCAGAATTCTACCTTTTACTCAGACTATATCATGTGTTCTCATAGGCAATAAACACACACACACACACACACACACACACACACACACACACGACAAAGTTTCCACTGCATTAAGTACTATAGAGAAGAAATATGAGGCACACACAGAACTGGAGACTGAGAAAAGCAAACCTTTATTACCCAGTGGCATTGCTGTAGTACTTTCAGCCAGCAGTTCCACAGACACTTAAATCTAAATTAGTTAATGGTCCTTGTCAGCAGCCTGCCATTCTTGGGGTGTTGCAAAGCATGTCTTTCTTCTAGTCACAGGCAGCCTTGGCTGAAGTGAAGGATATTGGGGAAACAGGGCATGTGTCATCAATGAAATATATTGGATCTCTAATGTACCTTTCCTAGAAACCATTATTAATACCAAGTTTCTTAGCCTGAAAATCTATAGCTGCCAAAAGAAAATAGTGATGATGGCAGTTACAGTGAACGAGACTTAAAAGTTAAATATCTTCCAAGTATAGCTAATTGATCACTATTCTCAAACAAAACCTTCTACTTCTGACTAAAATCTCATTTCTGCTTCAAAGTTCCATTAAATTTAAAGAGGGAATGACTTTAGAATAATACCATATTTAGCTAAAGATTTAAAATAAAGTTTCATGTATTTATGTACTAATACTCTGATTGCTTCTCTTTTTTGTCCCAAAACAGAGGAAAATATCAGTAAGATGTGAGGAATTTGCTGGATATTATTGGCTACAGATTCTTCTTTCCTAAAATGATATAATAATGCATTACATATGCTTTTGTTATGAGATTACGTTAACAACAATTTTAACTTTTTAAAAGTGTTTGGCAAATAATAATAAAGATACAAGCTCATGATAAGTAAACTGGAGAGTTAAGAAAAATAATTATGATCCAGGGTGATAGCTCCATGGGTTAAGAACCTGCCTGGCAAGTACAAGGTCCTGAGTTTGATCCCTTGCACACAAAAAAGGCTACTCACATAAAATTCAGCTTAAATGCCTGGTTAAGGAAATAGCATGAGGAAGATTGCACTCTGTCATTTACAAGCTCAATAGTCATGCATAAATTGTTTAACATTGCTACACCTCATCTGTGAAATGAAGATATTACTTGTTTCATGATGATAAATGTTGGAATTAAAGAAGGAAGTTAATGGAATGAAGTAAATTAAAAAAAATTTGTTCTGTACAGCAAAGGTCATATTTTCTAAGTCCTCTGGAATAATTAGAGCAGAACACATCTAAGTCACTCTCTTTTCTTTTTTTTCATAATTTAGGGAAGGGTCCACAGCGTGTTCAGGGTCTCACTACCAGATCGGACTCATAGTAATACTCTTGTTTACAACTTCCCAAGATCTGGGATTACAGGTGTGGACCACCATGGGCAGCCTCATCAGGGGATTTCTACATGTGATTCTAGTGACCTACATTGAGCCAGATTCAAATATCTATCCATACATTTACAGCAAAAGTCTCTAAGCTGTATTTATAGTGCATATTGTTGGAAATTAAACTGTTAAAGAAAACAGTCTCAGTGTGTGGTGAGACAGGTCTGAAGATATTAACCTAGAACAGTGATGGAAAGTCTCTTAGAGACTGACTGCTCACACAGCAACCCAAAACCCACTTCTTTCTTGCCAAGCGCCAACATTGCAATTAAGCATGAATACTGAAATCAAGATTAAAACAAACAACAACTAGCACACACATATTGTTAGTCTTAAAAGAAAAACAAACACCCTGTGAGCCTTAGTCACCTCCACTGACTCAGGAACTTACTCAGAGTCAATGACTTTGAAAAAGGAAGAAGACATCATCTCATAGATAACAAATGGAGAGTTATTCTTTTTCTACCAAAAGCCAGAGCAAAAATTTTATAGAATGTCATGTAGTTTAACGTAGCACAAAACTCATAATACAGTTGCCCAACAAGTAAAATAATCTACATTTTTGTTTCAAGAACCAGCAGCTGCAGAGAAAATATAAGTGATATTCAAACCCAGCATGAAAATGAGTATTTTTCTTTCAGATGAATTTTCACTAAAAAACCACCTCAATTGAGGACAGAGAATATAAACAATAAGCTATTTCATAGAGGAGTGGTGAGAATATATTAATATTGATCATATTTAAATAAAGAACTTCAGCTTCCTTGTGTAAGTAGCTATATGTGCTAACATGATTGCTACCCTAGACATTACATGATGCTGTTGAATAAAATGTCAGAAATATTGATATTGTCACTATGAATTTTATGTATTTGGCTACATTAAGCTGATATAGAAGAAAGGAAAAAATAAATTGAAATATAAGTAGAATATATGTGAATGGCTTGTAAGTAAAAAAGGACAACAACAGCAAAGGATCCAAGAGGGCCATGATAACAAAAGACAAGTGATAAAATAAATTTAGTAACGTTTATCTGTTGGCAGTTTATTGTATTGTGAAATGAAAGTTCAGAAAGCAGTTAACAAAGAGCAAAATAAATAGCATTTGGGCCATAAATCACAAATAACAAAAATTTTAGCCCTAATTAATTGTAGTATGATGCTTAATGAGTTCACTGAAGAGCACAATTTCTTACTAGAGAAACAGCATACAATTGTGGCACAAGTATATCAGGCATGCTAAAAGGATCCTAGAGTAAAGCATGGACATCATTAAGCACATAGACAGAAATCATCAGGTTCAAATGTAAGAACTAAGTCTCTACATTTAAAATAATTTTCTTGTGCTGGCCAAATGGCTCAGTGGATTAAAACATCTGCAAATAGGTGCAGGGTCCAGGGCTTTGATCCCCAGCCCTGCCGTGCCCGCCCTTCCCCCGGGCTATGCTGAGATGGTGATTTTGACTGAACGTGCCACACTGCACCAGTAATCTCAGCTCTTGGCAGGCTAGAGAATCACCAAGAGTCAGATCTAGCAGTGAAACTCCAAACACCCTGTCAATCTTTCCCTAAAATACAGAAAATAATACTAATACTAATTCTAATACTAATACTACTAATAGTAATTTACCTTTATTGGTGATATTTCCATTTTCCAGAGTTAAAAAATAAACTTAGATATGTAATTCTGTTTATGTATTTATTTGTTTATTTTGGCAGAACTGGGGATTTAACTCAGGCCCATTCTACTGAGCCATCTCTATGGTCCCTTCATCTGTAATTTAAGGAGGAGAGATCTAACTAGACACAAAATTTCAGAGTTTTCAGTGCATATATCAATGACTGAAAGATGAAAATTTCATGGCATAAAAGGTATGATTGAGGGAAGCTGCTTACTTTCTGGTGCTCAGAAAGTAATAATGCCAGTATAATTGTTAAGGTCATGGCGCCCACAGATGTACCAGCTCCCACCAGGCCTCACCTCCTAACAGCACATGTGCTGTAACCTCAAGAGATTGACCCACTGAATAATATGCTACGCTCATAGTACAACCTTGTTCAAATTACTTCTGCTCTGCCACCCTGCCCTGGAACCTGCTGAGCCTAAAGACAAATATCTACTAATGGTGAACCAAAGTACATCTCTCCTCATTTAAATTATTCACATGGGTCATTGTGTTCCATGAAAGGAAAGTAATGTAAAGATATTTTTGTACTAACAAGTGAGGTTTGGGAGAGCTTCCACTCCTCTGCCACCACAGGACCCCTCCGGACCACCCAGGGTGGTCATGTCTGTGGGAGAGCTTCTGCTCTACTGTACCCGCTGGATCACTTTGGACCCAACCCAGGCCCAGTGTGATCAGACACACCTTAGGTGAATTAACTTAAATACAAGATCTCAATTTAATATCTGCTTAGATACAGACATAATGCTTGCTCTAACTGTCTAAAATACAAACCCATTAGCTAAAAATGTTTGTCAACTGCTAAATATCACTACCCATTAGTAATGTTCATAATTGTAGTTCTTTAAATATTAAACTATAACTGCCCTAACCATATAATCTCCTTTGGTAGGTACTAAGCTTGCAACTGTACCAAAATTGCACCAAATGCCAGAGGACAGTGCTATATAAAATGATAAAGAGAAGGAGTAAAATGCAATCTCAGACCCTGAGTTCACCCAGAACAAATACAAGAGACACTGCCACAGAAGAAATTGGGAATCACACAACTGAAATGTCTGAATTAAGAGTCTGAAGTAAAGAAACAACTGCAGAATGGTATAGAGGAAATCAGATAAAAAATGAACCTCTGAAATAAGAAAAGAAACCTCTGAATTAATAGAATCTGAAATAAAGAATCAACTGCAGAAACATATAAAGGAAATCAAATCAGAAATATCTGAAGTAAAAAAAGAAAGGATAACTATAATGAAAGAATTAATAACTGCTTATAAAGGTGACACTGAGAAGTGAAGTTGTTGCTACAGCAATACCTGTCCATGTGACTTGGAAACCAATTATCAGTAGCTCATAGGAAGAGCATAGAAAGGTAAGGAGCGGTAGCAGGAGAAGCAGCCCACAGTGCTGAAGCCATGCTTGCTGGGGAGTTTTAATCAGATCTCAGAAGGCCAGAATTCTGCTAAAAAAATAAAATAAAACAAAAAAGAAAATAAAAACACTGAAAACAAGCAAAACAAGCCAACAAACAACAATAAAGGCAGAGAGAAAAGGCTTGGCTCAAGACAAGAGGAAAGTAATAACAGAAATATTCAGGACTGAGACCCAGTCCAAGCCCAAACCTGGCAAGTGTGTGGGAGAGCTTCTGCTTTCCGTGGAGTCCTCTGGACTTTTCTAGACCAATCCCAAGCCCACTGCTTGAGTGAGACCTTCCGCCACTCTCTTGGGACCCGTCCACCCCTTTGGAGCCAGTGCAAACCCACCTCGTGAGTGAGACTTCCACCTTCCTGTAGGAACCCTTCCAGACCCAGCCCAAGAACAGGCCCTGTCATAGTGCAGAGAGCTTCCCACATAGCTAATCCAGGAGCAGAACATGTTGTCAGATTCCCCAGAATGGCACACCAGGTTCACTTCCAAGAGCTGCAGCAAAAGAGCTGAGCACGACAGCCAGATCCAAGACAGGCACAACTGGATGAACTCAAACTTAGTAGAACTTTACCCTCAATTTCAGTAGGTGCTAAGGTTATAACTGCTCCAAAACTCTACACCAAAGGTCAGAGGACAGTGCTATACAATATGACAAAGAGAAGGAGAAAAATGAAATATCACACCCTTAACTCTTCCAGAACAAATGCACGGGACATGAAGAGAAGAAATTGGGAATCACATAGATGAAATGCCTGAATCAATAGCGCCTTAAGTAAAGAAACAAATGCAGGAAAATAATAGAGGAACTCAGATCAGAAATAAACTCTGAAATAAAAAAAAAGAAATATCTGAATTAACAGCGTGTAAAGAATCACATGCAGAAACATATTGAGGAAATCAGATTAGAAATAATCTCTGTAATAAAATAATTAATAAATGCTTCTGAAGAAGACACTGATAAAAAGTAGAGGCTATTAGAATAAATGGACTCCTTCAATGAGCAATATAGGAAAGAAATAGCATGAAGCAGAGTCAAAGAGCTACAGAGTAACTTAAAATCTCACTCACAATCTTGCAAAACTGTTTCAGTGAAAGTGAAGATATAGTTTCAGATCCAGAAGATGCTGTTGCAGCTAGTGAAAAGGTAAGAAAAGAGCTCTTAAAAATAACTAGGATTCAGAAAAAATAATTCATCACCTGAAAGACGTTGCAAAGATGAACAACATGAGACTAATAGCCATCAATGTCAAAGGAGTAAATACACATGATATAAAAAAACAATATAGGCAGGAGTAATAGCAAGAAACTTCCCAAATATGAGGAAATAATCTGACATTCAGGTAGCCAAAGAAAACAGAACTCCAAATAACTTCAACCCAATTAAAAACACCCAGACATAAAATAGTCAAGGTCCCAGAAATCCAGCCCAAGCACAACATAGTGAAAGCCACTAGAGAAAAGAAACAGATGACATTTAAAGTAAAACCCATCAGAATAATGGCAGACTTCTCTTCACAAACCATGAAGGCAAGAAGAGCATGGAGCTGAATATGTCAAGTCATCTATGAAAACAAATTACAGCCCAGACTACTATACCCTGAAAAACTCTCTTTCAATTTTGATGGAAAAGTGAAATACTTCCATGACAAAGAACAACTAAAGAAATTCATGATGATAAAGTCATCCCTACACAGGCTACTGAAAGATGTTCTAGAGAGAGACCACAATGACCAGAACTACATGAATAAGAACAGAAGGAACCCACTAAATATGATAAACAATTAAACACAGGAGAAAAAGGAATAAACAGCAGCAAGTGAATAACATGTCAATCATAAATCAATACATCTCAATTATAACTATTGATATAAATAGGCTCAATTCATCAAATAAAAGAAATAGGAGCCAGAGAGATGACTCAGTAGAATAAGCAATTAATGATAAGTGCAAGGGCTTGAGTTTGATCCCCAGTTTGGAAAAAAAAAATAGATTGGCACAGAGGATTAGGAAACAGAATCCAACAGTATGCTGTATGCAAGAAACAGACTTATCCCATAAAGAAATTAATAGGCCGAAAGTTCAAAGGATGGCAAAAGATACTACACATGTCAGCACCTGAGAAAAAAGCAGCCATAGCAATCCTGTTTTCAGACTCAACTTCAAACCAAGAATGATCAAATGAAATAAAGAAGGCCACTATAAACTGGTTAGAGGAAAAGTTCAAAATTAGGAGGTAGCAGTTATAAATATGTATGTATCAAACACAAGAGCACCCAACTATATAAGACAAATCTTAATGAACATGAAAATTCTAACATCCAATACAACAGTCTTAACAGGAAACCTTAATAGTCCCTTATCCCAAAGAGATAGGTCAAGCACAAAAAATTAGAAAAGAAGTAGCAGAACAGAACCAGAGCTTGGAACAAATGGACTTAGTGGACTTATGCAGACTGTTCCATCCAACCACAGCAGAATATACATTATTTTCAGCTGGAGATGGGACATTTTCTACATAAAACTATATAATTTTCTGTAGGTCATGCTTAAGTCTGTGCAAGAAAACAGAAATTATCCCATGCATATTATCTGACCACAGTGTAATGAAACTGGAAATAAATTACAAAAGAAAACAGAAAAACATAAATACATGGAAATTAAACAACAGTCTATTCAGCAACCAATGGGTCACAGATGAAATTAATCAAGGAACTGAACAGTATCTTCAATTCAATGAAAATTCAAATCCAACTTATCAGAATGTGTGGGATGTGATGAAAGAGTTTCTCAGAGGGAAATGTTTACCTGTGAACTCACCCATTTGTAAAACAGAACAGGGAACAATAAACACTCTAATGTTGCATATCTAACATCTAGAAAAAGGAATAACAAACCAAATCCAAAGCGCAAAGATGGGAAGAAATAAAGATTAGAGTAGAAATTAATTCAATAAAATGAGGAAAACTGTTCAAAGAATTAACAAATCAAAAAGCTGGTTTTGAAAGATTATGTGAAATTGAAAAACCACTAACTAACCTCATGAAATAAAGGAAAGAAAAAATTCAAATAGAATCAATAAGGAATGAAAAGGATGTAATTACTACAGACCCAGTGGAAATTCAGAAAAATACAGAGAGCTTTTCTAAGAATCTTCATCTCACACAAGAGAAAATACAGAAGAAATGGGCAGATTCCTAGAAAAGTACAATTTACAAAAAGTGAATCAAGAAGATATAATAAATCTCTTTAACCTAATAACAGGTGATGAAATACAAATTATAGTAAAAAAGCTCCTGACAAAGTCCTGGTCCTGATGAATTCGCTGCTGAATTTTGTGATAAATTTGCAGAAGATATCATCACTCTACTCCTCAAACTGTTCAACGAAGTTGAAAAGGAAGCTGTCCTCCCAAAATCACTCCTGGAGGGAAGTATTATAATGATACCAAAATCAAGAAAAGATACAAAAAAAGAGAACCACGGCCAATCTTCCTCATGAATATAGATCTAAAAATCTTCAATAGAATCCTAGCAAATAGAATACAGCAAATCATCAAGAAGATTATACACCATGACCAGGTAGGATTCATCCTCGGGATGCAAGAGTGGTTCAATATACACAAATCTATAAATGTAATAAAAGAAATTTGTTCAAGACATGACACAACAACCAGCAGGTTCCTACCCTTTGAAAGCCAAAGTTGAAAAAAACACAGTACAAGAAGTATGCCCAAATGTATCATGCACCAGTGGAGGCCTCCCAGGGAATTTATTTCACAGAGGTCTGCTTTATAGGATTCAGCCATACAGGAACTCACCAACTGCTGTGATAGAAGAAAGCCAGGCAATTTCTCTAGCTATACTGTTCAGTTTCTTGTTTGATTTCATCTGTGATCCATTGGTTGCTGAGTAGATTGTTGTTGAATTTCACCTCCCAAAAGCTTCACCAATGAGTGCTTGAGTCTTTGGGGAGATGTCTTGTGCACTATTCTATTAATACTTTATAGCTAAATGTGATTTGAAAGGTAATGTTTGATTAAAAGAACTGGTGACTAATGCAGGGCCTAGAAGGATACATCTCTATTCTTCTCCTTTAATTTCCTTCTCCTCTCTCTCTCTCTCTCTCTCTCTCTCTCTCTCTCTCTCTCTCTCTCTCTCTCTCTCTCTCTCTCTCTCTCTCTGCTTCCTTTCACCATGCCATAATACATTTCACCTCTGCCAAGATGCCTTCGTGATTCCATCCTCCATCCTACCTGGGACCAAACTCACTATGAACTGAGACCTCTACAAAAGTGTGTGACAAAAAGTTAATCTTCTCTCCTTACAAGTGTGGATGTTATGTATCATTTTCCATTGACTAGAGAAGATTAATTAGGACTCTAATTTTATATATTTATCAGCTCCCCTGTTGCTAGTGCAAATACCTATCACCTGTAGGAGAGAGATTCAACTTAGCTCTAGGTTTGAGAATTTTCAACCCATGATTGGCTTTTGGTCTTACCTTGGTCACAACGCAGCACACAAGGAAGAACACCAAACAGAAATATATTCTCCAAAGTCTGTTCACCAGTGATCAAACAAAATATTATAATGAATATCTGTGGATTCATCCAGCGATGTATAAATTTCTCTAGAAATCCAGTTTATTAATTAAAATAAGTTGAATATTAAGCTTAATCATCACATTTATTACCAATAAATTTTTATGAGCATATATTGTTTGACAGGACACATGAGAATCCAAAGACTTTGTC
Organism: Ctenomys sociabilis; assembly: GCA_004027165.1. Lineage (NCBI taxonomy): Eukaryota > Metazoa > Chordata > Mammalia > Rodentia > Ctenomyidae > Ctenomys > Ctenomys sociabilis. The sequence goes on from PVKA01028114.1 coordinate 28,632, forward strand.
ATAGTTAAGGCAAGAGGTTGTACTTTAGAATCCAACAGAACTTATTTCAAAAGAAAGGAATGAAATTTAAAAATATCTGGAACATCCTTTCACTGTAAGACTCTTCAATTTATGTATGTAAAAAAATAAATTATAGAAAAGCCTGTGATCAAGGCAAGGAATAGGACACTGAAAATATTGCAGATATTTCTAAGATAGTGAAATACTAACTGAACTAAAAAAAATCTGAAATTAGGTAATTCCTAGGTTTTCAAACATTTTAAGATCATTCCTTGAAAATAAAGCTGTCTGCCTAAAAGCTATGCAAATACATATAGAGTCCACGCATGTGATTCCAGTTCAATCATAAATAAATGGAAAGTAAACAAAATTGTATTTATTTGGATGAATAATTTGGAATTACTATAAATTATAGTAAAATACTAATGGAGTACTGGGCATTGGTGGTGTGGCCTAGAAGGACACATCTCCATTCTTCAACTTGAATCCCTACCTCTCTCTCTGCTTCTTTTCACCACTGCATAACATATTTCATCTCTGCCAAGAGGCCTGTATGATTCTGCAGGCATCTTGGCAGAAATAAAATATGATTATGTGAGTGAAAATTTTACAAATTCAGTTTGGTTGTGTAGTAGATATTGTTGGTGGCCTAGAGAGATACTTTGTTGGAAAACTACAACAATTCATTTCCTGCATTGCCTCTGTGATTACAATGCTAAGTGGCAGAAGATCCCAGCTGAAGTCTTAGGGAAGCGTACCCTCAGCCATATGACCTGCTCAATATGCTATGCTCTTTATTACATTGTGAAGTCCGCAGTCAAATTACTAAGAGAGTACACAAGGGTCATACAGGAAACCTCACATTTGGGTAGCTATGCTCCATCATACTCAAGAGATATGCAGTTGAAAGCAAAGTTCAGGTGAGAGTACATCCTTCAGTATGCTTATTCTTGACATGTACTCACAACACATTCCATGCTTATGTAAAGGTATTATATATAAGATCCTTTAAAAATTCTATCTTAATGAAATGATCTTGCTCCTGTATAATTTATATCTTTCAAACAGGAGGGGTATGGTGCTTTGTTAGGGCAGCAATTTCCA
>PVKA01028115.1:0-29731 GCA_004027165.1 Ctenomys sociabilis
TTTCCTCTCTGGATTGCTAAAGCTACATGAACAACTTTCTGTAAAAATTCCCTGGTTTTCTTTCTTTCTTTTTTTTATTAAGAAAGAAATAACAATGAGACAGTTTCAAAGCAAGTTAGTAGGACAGTGACAATAAGTAATACATTGCATATTGTTGTCTTCGTAGTAGTTATTCATAGTACAAGATGCAGACATGATATACTGTCCAAACACTATTAGTACAAATCTTTCTTCTCACTAAGAGAAAGTAGCTGTATACGTATCCTAACTATTTTGTATATACACAGACAAAATGATCCTTCAGATATATTCCCTTGTTTCATTTAGTTTTGTGAGAGATGGGTGTTCCATTGCCATCTAAATATTGTAGGTGTGTGTGTGAATTCAGCAAAATAACCCAATATACTCCAGTAGTTCATAACAGCTTGTCTTGGGTTATCCACAAGACTAGCAATGTCAAAAGTGGTTAACTTGAGTCTTTTAGAGCTCAGCATATTAATATGGCTTTAGTTTTTATACCTCGTTTTTATACTTTTTTGCTGGATGGTTAAGACCACGATAAAGCAAGACCTATATGACAATAAATGTAAATTCTTTATCTGACAAGGTCAGTAAAATTGCCTCAGGATTTACCCTGAAACCATGAAATCAAGAGACAAGAAAAAAAGTCACAGGACTGTCCTGCTACAATGCTGTATATGAGTAGATTTCTAAATTTCTGTGTAAAAAATATGCAATTGTTTAGTCCTATTTTTAAATAGGCTGTGACTCATCCACACTGCTGACACTGACAAAGGATCTTCAAAAGTTAATTTCTTAAAACTTTTAAGTTAGGGTCAACAAGATAGTTCTGCAAACTTAGGCAAGCTTAAGGTCTGGAGCTAGATCCCCAGCACTGCATGCCAGGCCAGGATCACCACGTGGTGCACTGAGCCAGTGACCGACACTGTGCATGGTGGTGCATGCCTGTAATCCCAGCAGTGGGGCAGCTGAAAACAGGAGGATCATTATGAGTCTGAGCGGCATGGTGGGACCCTGTACCAAATACATAAAAATAAATAAATACATATGAATGGTTCGTGGGTGTATAAAAACATATTCAGCGTCACTAATCACAGGGGCATACAAATCAGTACCACAGTGAGAAATCACCTCACCCCAGGTAGAAAGGCTATCATCAAAATAACAAAAAATTGCAAGTACTAGTGAGGATGTAGTGATGTTATTCAGAATAGAAATTAGAAACACATTATGGAAAAATATTATGAATATTCCTTAAAAAATTAAAACTAGAACCGCCATATGATCCAGCTATCCTATTACTGGTTACCCTAGCTAAAGGAAATTAAACTACGTTGTTAACAGACATCTGAATTCCTGTGTTCACTGAAGTACTATTCTCACAAATCGAGAGATGGAAACAGATGAATGTTTAACTGGTGAATAAAGAAAATGTGAAATATTATTCAGTGGAATACTATTCAGTTGTGAAGAAGAAATAAATTCCCTTGCTTGTGATAACATGGAGAGAACTGAAAAAATATGATATTAAATAAAATATCCCAGATACATAAAAATACATATCCATGATCTCATTATTATGTGGAATTACTTAAAAATTTGTTCTATAGAAATTGAGGCAGTATAGTAGTATATATACCAGAGGCTACAGAGAGTAAGGAGATGAATAAAAAAGAAAGGTTGGCAAATACATATGAAATTGTAGTTAGATAGGAAGAATAATTTCTGCCATTCTATTGCAGAGTAGGGCAACTATCAATAATGGTACGTACCAAAACCTTAAGAGACATGACCTTGAATATTTTCACCAAAACAAATTATTAACATTTCTGGAGTCTGATATGCTTATCCTGACTTATATATCATATAATATATACACGCACCAAAAGAATCACATAGCATCCTACAAGTACAATTTTGTATCAATTTAAAAAATTTAAAGGATAAAAATTGAGGTAAACTTTTATCAAACTAGTCAACAAATGCAAATACATAAATCTATTCTCAAAAAAATAAAACTATTCCCTACACACTGCTAGAATTCACACAATACTGCTTTAATAAGATGTTATTAAATTGTTGTTATCAAAGTGGATAAAATGGAGACAGCATGATGAAAGCCGGTATTCTGTACGTCTCATATCAGCAAATGTGAGGAATTGAGAGATTTATTATTGGAAATCAGATAGGCATGTGGCAAGCTAAGAGTTAAAAGGCCCATGAGAACAGGCTGGCAAATTACATTTTACTTGATCCTCGAGTTACCTCCCTGCTGAAGAGAAATCAGACTGATAAGATAATAATCCTTCCTGTAAGATAAATTATTCTACAATATACACACGGTATTGAAAATTCCAGTGCAAATCTGTTTTTTCCCTAATATGAGCACTGTAATGTAATTTAAAACACACTAGGAAATTTAACAGAATATGGTTATAGTATTTGCAGCTTGATTCCTTTGTTACTAGAGAGTTGATATTATACTACTTTTGCAAAATATAAAGTTATTCTGTAACGTAGCTACCCAGGCCTTCACCTACGTTTTTCAAAAGTGGGCTGTACTCTATTTATATTTTAGCATTGACTATTTCTCTGCTACACTTTCTGGAGCACTTATGATTTTTAAAGCCCCCTCACTCAGTGGTAGTTGTTTCAAGAGTTATACAGCAAGCAGCGACAAAACCAACATCCCCATACTGAAAAGTTATTTTCCTTGCTGATTTAATTTAAAATGAGTTGTTCTGTTTGTGGATAAGACTGCAAGAAAGGGATGGGTTGGAAGTAATTGCAAGGTAGGTTTTCCTGATGTTATAAATTCCTTGGTTTGGGATTAATCCCCCTCCTTGGGAAAGGTAGATCCTTATTATTCTCAGAATTTTAGCCTTGCACTAAAAGTCCTGCTTATAAATAAGAGAATCCCATGTTAGTGAGCTAGATTAACTGAAAAAGTGGTCTCTATTCATGTCTTAGGGAAGTTAAGACAAGGGCTGTACATTTTAAATTCTCTACTGTCTTGCAAAGGAAAAAATTTGAGAAAAAATAAACCTTTTACTTTTTTTCTTTAAGCTTGTATTATTAGAGGACTAATACTCTTAGTCACAAAGTAAGGCAGAGTTTGGCTTTAAGGCATATTAACCTTCCCTGTCATGTTTTACTGAATTAACACTACCTTAAATTTGCGTTTCAGAAAAAAAATACGTGATTTGATCATCTCCAGAAAAAAGTAAGCATCAAAATAGCCTGAACTGAAGTAATCCATTAGACAGAAATGTAGATTGATTCAATATTCAAATATATTCCCATTTTATATTTATATGATATACTAGACTTTTGTGACAGGAGCTTAAGGAAGGCCTGGTTAAATTGTGCTCCTGCTGACTATCTAACGTTAAAATATTTACATTCATTCTCTGAGTACACAGTGTGTAGCTCCTCTCTTACAGGCATCTTCTAGAAAGTCTTCTCCCTTCATAGCCCTACCTGAGAAAGGGAAAAATAGGGAGGAGCGACAATATGGGCAGGACCCTATATATATGCGATCTGCCCCAGAGCAGCTCCGTTTACAACAACCAATAGAACTGGCTGTCTTCTCGACATGGAAGAACAGCAATGAAACAGCAAAACGGTTTGCTACACACCTTGTCACCAGTTCTCCCAAAAGGGAAACCACCTGAGACCTTGCATTACATCACCCAGAATTTTTCCCTTAAGGCAGCCCTGTGTTAGCTACCGATTTCAAGATTATTCTGAATTTTAAAATTGCCTCCTTTCTGTAAACAATGTCGTGGGACTTCAGGACTGATGCTACGCCTCTGCCAATCGCCGTGGCTTAGTTCTGCACACGCAGATCAGCACCTCCTATCTCCTGCTAACTCAGCCAAGGCGGGGTCACTCTGCCTTAACAGGGGTAGCGAAGTGCACCAGGCAAATGCCAAGAGCTAGGGAAAACAAAATCAAAGCCATTTCCCCTTAGAGATGGAAAGACCATGGTTCTTCAATTTGCAGGGTAACTGAAAGTGCTGAGTTTTAAATAAAAGCAAAGACAATAGTTAAGATGAAAATCTTTTAGGTACAAATAACTACTTCATAATTTCATGGTGTTTCTTAAGTGAGTTATGCTAAGTACTCCATGATTTGTACTAATTTGGTTGGATATCCGATCAATGACACATATTGAGATCACTTTGTAGATAATATAATTCTTTATTAATGATTTGAGCTAATAATTCTCTGTGAAATCACATTCTTGAGATTCTGCCTAACCACTTACAAATTTGAGTGAGGTAAAGATGCATGTTCAGTTTTTCTCTGTATTCAGAGGTCAGCCCTTGTTTTAAAGGGACAAGGAAATATTTTTGGCCTTTGTGGGCCTTAAAATCTTTTGAATCTATTCAAATCTACACTTGACATATAAAAATAAGATACACACACTTGCCAGAGTTCTTCTGAGTCCCAACCTATTGTTCTCACCCAGAATACTGACAGGGAGACCTGGTACACCTAGTCTCGCCTCACACCCACCCTTGTCAGAGTTCAGTTGGTTCCCGGCTACTCCTCATTGCCCACGAAGACTGCTGCAGGAACTTGAAGCCATGTGCCCAGAAGACTTCTGCCAGAGGGACCTGCAGAAGCCTTGGTGAGCCCTACCCTGCACCAACCCACAGCTGAGAGAGACTTGCAGAGGCTTTGGTCTGCTCTCCTCATCACTGGATCCTTCTTGAGCTGTGGCTTGCTGCCCCCAAGATGAGGTGGAAGCAACACTGATCCCCATACAGCAGGAGCTTTGGTGAGCCTACCCTGCCCTCTGTGTACCCTGACAGCCCTGCTTGCCAGTAACCTGTCCTCCTACCATTGCTGCAGAGTCAGAAAGAACATAGAAAGCTTCAAAAATAACAAAAGTAAGGAAGAAAAGTCAATCTCAGACCCCTAGCCCACCCAAAACAAGTCCAGGAGACAACGTCATAGAAGAAGTTGGAAGTCACACACCTGAAATTTGTAAGATGATAGCAACTGAAATAAAGAGACAACTGCATCAGGCTATAGATGAAATCAGATCAGAAATATTCTCTCAGGGGCTGGAGACATAACTCAGCAAGCTAAGCACCTGCCTGGAAAGCACGAGGACCTGAGTTTAATTCCCATTATCTCATGCTGAGCAGGCCCAGAATTCCAGACACATAGCGCCAGCCCTGAAACTGGGTGTGATGGTGCAAATCTATAATCCGAATTCTGGGGAGGACTAGACAGGAAGACCACAATGAGTCTGAACAGTGTAATGAAACCCTGTATCAAGTAAATAAACAATTTTTCAAAAAGTATTTTTTACAAATCTACCAGGTTAAAAGGAAATGACAACAATCACGAAAGAATGGCTTAATACGTTCAAAGAAGACATAGATTAAAAAAGAAGGGAACCGGGCGTGGTGGCACATGCCTGTAATCCCAGCACTAGGGAGGCTGAGGCAGGAGGATTGTTGTGAGTTCGAGACCAGCCTGAGCTACAAAGTGAGCTTAAGGCCAGCCTGAACTGCACAGTGAGACCCTGTCTCAAAAAAGACAAAAAAATAATAATAATAATAATAATAATAATAAATAAAAAAGAAGGGAGTAGGAAAAGGATGGAAACATTGAAGGAACAATACATGAAACAAGCAGAATGCTTGAAACAGATATTCAGGAAATTATGAATTCCATTGAAAGCTGGAAAAACCTCTTGAATGAAATAAAGGATAGGATTTCGGACCTTGAAGATAGCATGGCAGCTATATGAAAGAAAAGATCTCTTAAAAATGAAAAGGAACCAAGAAATAAAAATACAACAGCTGCAAGATGATGCAAAGAAAAATAATATGAAATTAATAGGTATCAACAAAGCCTCTGTGGAGCTGGCTAGATAGCACAGCAGACTAAAGCACCTGCTTAGGAAAACAGGCAAGAACAGGGATCTTGGCTGGATTCTTAGCACCACAGGCCATGCCAGTCCTGCCCCCAGGGTGGGCTGAGCCAGCCGGGTCCAGGTGTGGTAGTAGCACACGCCTGTAATCTCAACACTGGGGAGGCTAAAGGCAGGAGGATCACCATGAGTCCATGTTGCATAGTGAGACCCTGTAACAACCAAATTCAAAACCCAATACAAACATGGGCAGCTGAAATGAATATACACTTCACAAATGAAGATATACAAACTGGCAAATAAATACAGGAAACACTTGTCAACAGATGAAAATTAAAACAACACTGAGATACCATCTTAAGCCAGAAAGAATGGCTATCATCAAGAAGTCAGCCAATAACAAATGCTGGAGAAGTTGTCGGGGAAAAAGGAACATTTCCCCACTATTGGTGGCAGTGCAGGTTGGTACAACCATTATGGAAATCAATATGGAGATTTCTCAAAAAGCTAGGATTGGAGGTCCCATTCAAGCCAGCTATTTCTCTCCTAGGTACTTTTCCAAAAGAACTAAAATCATCATACCATAGCAATACACGGGCACTCACATTTACAGTGGCACAATTTGTCATAGCTAAATAGTGACGATAACCCAAATTTTCATAAACTAAGGAACGGATAAAAAAGGTAAGGTATTTTTACATCAAGGAGCAGTACTTGACTGTGCAAAAGATAAAATTGATGCTTTTGTTGATAACTGGATGCAACTGGAGATTCTGCTGGTAGGTGAGGTAAATAAGACCCACACGTGTGGACAGTGAATTGTCTCTGTAATGTGGGAACCTGAAAGAATAAAGAAAATTGTGAAGCTACAATAGACACTGAAAGGGAAAGAATTTATTCATTGGGAAGGAAAAACTAGGATGAGGAAAAGGGCACAGGAAGGGGAAAAGATGTATTTATGTACATAGGCAGGATAATTTATATAATTGTGTATATTTCTGCCATACTTTCAAAAGGAGCTATTCATGCTTAAATTGTTTTTTCTTTTTATTCTTCTTTTTTTTTTCTTTTGAATTTCTTCCATCTTTTTTATTATTGTTCTGTTTTTAACCAGTTGTGCACATTCATACCTGCTGTTCTAAACAACTAATTTGAAGATAATTATGCAATGCAACCATTGTTGAATTCCTATTACTTTGTTTAGTGAAATTTTTGATCAGTTCCAATGTTATTTTTTTCTATAAATATTTTTCTTTAAAAAATAAAATATAAAAAAATTTTAGCACTTGGGAGGCTGTAAACAGGAGAATCACTATGGGTTTGACCTAGTAGTGAAACCCTGAACACCTTGTACGCCCTTCCCTAAAATACAGAATAAAAGAAAAACAATTTTTTAAAAATGGCATGTTAAGGGCCAGCCAGATAGCTCAGTGGACTAAAACACCAGGTTAGGCACCTTTCAGCCCCCAGAGCACACTGAAGCAGCAAATGAGACTGGGCGTGGTGGCTCTTGCCTATAAACCCAGCACTTGAGAGGCTGAAAACAGGAGGATCACTATGGATCCAATCTCTGTAGTGAGACCCTGTAGACCCTGTACTAAATACATAAAAAAAATCTTAGCAGTATAAATGACTTTCTTTTGGAGGAACCAGGGATTGAACTCAGGCCCTTTCACTTGCCAGGGAAGCACTTATTCCACTAACCCATCTCCCCGGCCCATATAAATGACTTTTGATATGAACAATTAAAGATATCCAGGCTAAGAAAGTTGAATTAAAACCTAAAGGAAAGCATCCATATAGGCAGCATATGGTAAACACGAAAGTTGGTTGGATTAAAAATCAAATTCACACCTCAAATATACACAGCATAAATTTAGTCAAATGCTAAGATAACTTTAAAATCCATCTTGTTTTTGCATTTTTTTTCTGGATGTTGCTCTCCAATTTCCAGACTTTTAGAATATCTTTTTCAGTATCTTCATTATGCATATCCATTTTGTAGTTATTCAGCAACTAAGGTTTCGAACAAACTGTGACTCTTCAATATTGCTATATTAAGGGAAATTATAATAGCCTATTGACTTCAGTTCATCCAACAACCCATTCATTATTCTGTCTTGAAGGCTATGTTTGTAAAATAATGGATGTGATTATCACAAAAATCGATATAAGCATGAGGATGGAACTAGTGATGAGCCCAAGAAGTTAATTTATACTTTTGTGCCTTTCAAAAATATATGCAATTGGATTTGGACATCGTTTGCCATCCATTGTCTGTTTCAGTGATTTTCAAAGTGAGGTATAGATATTTCAGTGGGTTGGCAAAATGTTTCATTATATTGGTAAGCAAAGTTAAAAATGTCTGCTTCCACTCAGTTTTATTTTATTTTTTATTTTGTAAATTTCATAATGCACTACCTATATTTTATTAGGATTGTACATGTCTATAATTGAAGATACGTGTTCAAAAAAAGTTTAGAAATGACAGATGTAGGCTTCATAGTGCAATGAAAGACTTCTGTGTTCTGAATTCCTGATATAAACATTCACACAGAGCCTAAACTTCTAATGAGATTTTTAAACCTGAATAAACCAGGAATACATGTTTTTATAGACAGATTGGGAAGGCAAACTTGGACATGGCTTGGGTTGCATAATTAGAAATATTTTGCTATTTCAATTTATAGTAATGTGAAATTCCTTTGCTGGTGTGGATTTTTTAAAAGTGCATGCTTTAAAACAAGAATGGACTTTATATTTTCTTCCTGGGAAAATTATACAGCTGCAAAACATCTGAGTTTTCCCATACTAATGTCCCTATTGACCTGCCTGTCCTTTTTTGTCTTATTCTTTCTTTTATGCAAATAAAGATCTATCTGACTGATGCTGGGCTTTGAGTAAAAACATTGTAGTTCAGAGGTGCCTGCCACTTTCATTCACTGTTGCTTGCTGTAATATAGTTCTTACTAGCAATTTTACTGTATTTTTCCCATAGCCTGAATCATCACCATTGCAAGAACTATTTCAGTGCGTTACCTGGAAAGTCTAAATGCACCTGTTTAAAATAGCTCTTTATCTATTGTCCGTTATCAATAAATCATTCTCCCACCAACTCATTGAACATTTTTCCAGGCTCAAGATTTGCAGGCAGTAAGGATAAGACCAGTATTTGGCAACACAGACGTTTTCCCCTCTGGATAGACATATATGAGAGATGAATGCTCAGCAGGAACACCAATTTCATTTAAGCCTCATAGACTTCATGTCAGTGTATTATTGTATAACCTTCTAGGTATTTTAGACAGAAAACACAGATTAGTGTTCTACTAAAACTATCTGCTAATACAGTATTTTAAAACAGTATGTCTTAGAAATCTAAAAATCATTTCATTGTTCAATATTTATAAACCTGTAGACTGGGAGTTGGACTGGTTTCAAAGGCTTTTCTTTGTACAAATGAGAAAACTGAGATCAAGAGAATGATTTGCCCATAATCACCCAATCAGGAAGCTTAGAATTGGATACCAGCCCACAGTCCAACAACCTGTGTTTTATACTTGTGTTTTCCTGGGAATCACTTATTTGTTGACGCATGCATCTGAGAGTGACACAACATGGAACATGGTGTAGGAATCAGAATGCTGCAGAAAAAAAATTGTGACAAGGAAAATAACTCCTCTGGAAAGCCATGGCAACCTTGTTTGATTTTTCCCTTGGGTTTGAAATTGTGGATTTTAGGTAAACTCATATAACTTCTCAGTGGGAACACCCAGAAGATAGTTAGCTTACATGTAGATGCATACAAATGGACAGGGAGGAAGTAAAACTGACTTAGAGGGGCAATTTGTCCATTGCGTCGTCCTCTGTGTATTTATCTTTTGTTTTTCAGCAATGCCTGAAAAAGATTCTGTGAGAGTTCTACACCACTTTGTGGTCCCAGACCTTTGCTATAGCATGTGACATGTGTGGTTTTAGTTACCTAGGTTATGGCTCTTCCATTACTGGATCAGTTGTGGCTTAAAATCAGGCCTATTTTATTCACTTGTACCCGACAAGCAACAGCATATCTGACACACAGCAAATGCTGATGAATTTAATGAAAATCTGCTATGCACAGGCTTGTTCAAATAGAGGCCGCTGGCTTTCAAGAAATGCCAAAAGCAAAGTCTTAACGATTGTATTTGCTTTACTTTGAGATAGAATCTTGATACATTGCCCAGGCTGGTTTTGAACTTCTAGAATCAAATAATCCTCCTGCATCCATCTCCTGAATAACTGGGGTTACCGTCACATACCACCATACACAACTCCAAAAATATTTTTTAGGGAAAAAAATTAATGATTATTGATTTTGTTCCTAATTATCCTCTGCCCTCCTCTCTGCTGTGCTACTATCCTGGTGAAGAAGATTTGTGGAACTAGTTCTTTCCATTAAGGTATGAGAAGAAATAAGGAATGTCAGTCTAAGGTCAGAGCATTTAACTGTTAGTAGAAGAAATGTTTTATTTTTCTCCGCTATAATAAACATCTACTATTCACTGTATGTACCTGGGCCTGGGCTTAAAAGATACCTTAATCAGTGACCTTTGCTAATCTGCAATAGATGTAAGGCATAAGCAATGATACATCTGTGTGATATTCTTCTGAGATTGGAAGGATTATTTGTTACCATCATATAACTTAGTCTGTCCTAACCAATACAAAAGTCAGGAGAACACCTTTCCTCTATCTTCACAGCCAAATCATTTTTAACACAGTACTAATTTTAAAGTAAGAGAGAAGGGCAAATGATTTAGGAAAGAAAAATTAAAAGTGAAAAGCCAGTTTTAGGGAACAGGATCAGGTAGCTTATACTGAGAGAATCGGAAGAAGTGGTGAGCTGGAATCTGTTCAGGAGGATGGGCCATCCGCTCCCCTGCTTGCACGTGGAGCTGCAGTTGTGAGCACCGGTAGGCCGTAGGGGTATAAATGGTTCATTAATTTTTGGCAGAATAGAGGTAACAATAGTGGCTAAAACTATAAGCATAAAAGCAATGATGCTTTAAAAAAGAAACCAGTGAGACAGAAAAGGATATTTAATAATATACTGACAGAGGATTTTTCCCCAATACAGTGGCTATCTGGTATCTAACAAGACTACACGATAAAATCCTCTGTGAACTTCAAAAGGGCTTTCTTCTTTTGTGGTCATTTATTTCTCCTCTTACGCATAAAATTTTGAGTGTATTTGAACTGTCTGAATGTGACTGTCACTTTGAAGTTTTGAACTGTTGTTTTAGTTTTTCAAGAATTTTATAAATATTTCTCCGATAAGCATCATGTATATTCAAGGTATGTAACACAACTTGATATGTGTGTATGTGTTTACAAGTCATCCTATCACCATAATGAATATCAAAGACAGTCAACTTATTAAGAAAAAAGATTTATTTGGGGTCACAGTTTTGAGGTTTTGGTCCAGGAAGCGATGAGCTTATTGCTTTTAGAATTCCTTTATAGTCTAGCCCATTCTCGCAGAAATACATAGAAGCCGCTTGGCACATGACCAGGACGAAAAGAAAGATAGAAATGAAACCCTACTCTCTCTTTCATGGGCCTGAACCAATGAGCTACCAATCTCCCACTAGGCTACCATCTCCTGAGCGCACTAAAGTAGCAACCAACATTTTAAATGCATGGGCCTTGGGAGAATACCTGAAATCAAAGTATCTGTGTGATGATAATGATAATCATGGTCAAGTTAATAAAAACCATAGTAATTCCAGCTTATGCTAGTCACCCTAGAATTTGTTCATCTTGTAACGATAAGTTTTGATCAATATCTCCCCACAACTACTATGACCCAGCCCCATGGCAACCACCATTGTATTCCTATTTCTGAAAGTTTGAGTTTTTTACACTCTCCATACGAAATTATTAATATTTGTCTTCCTGCAGCTATTTTAATTTGCACAATGCACTCTCTGTTCATCTACATTCCTAAAAACGGCAGGATTTCCTTCTTTTATAGTGACTGAATTATACATGCACATGTATATTGTTATGGTTTCTGTCTAGATATCCCCCCAAAGGCTCGTGAAGAGGACTTGTAGAGTTTGTGATTAATTTATGATGCAATGCTGGGATTATGGATCTGAGTGCTGCTAGGATTATAAGTGTGAGTGTTACACCCAAATTGAAGAAGATATCCTATATACAGTATAAGGGAGGGAGAGAGGCTCACTCTTTGCCTCTGCCTCTGCCTCTTCTGTTGCTGCTGCTCATCCCCTTTTGCTTTTGTACTTTTATTGTTTTCCACCATCATGAACAGCTGACCTCTTCCACATACCATTCTTCCTGAGAGCCAGTGGAGTATGGACTGAAAACTGTGCAAACTATGAGCTAAGTAAACCTTTCCTTCCTTAATTTGGGGTGTTTGACATTTTGTCCCAGCAATGAAAGAAAAGCAACCAAGACATGTATAAAATAAATGTATTACAATTTCCTTATTTTTTTTATCTGTAAATGGGTGCTTAAGTAGTTGCACTATTTTGTGAATAAAGATTCACACTAGCAAGCACAATGGCCTGAGTTCAATGCCTGGTTCTGAAAAAACAAAAAAAGATGTATGGACTTTCAGTGCAGTTCTTTGAGATTTAATTTCCTTCAGATGATATAGTGATACCTTGGTTTCCAGAGGGCACTGGTCGTGAGATCTCCTGTAGGTCCTAAAACCTGCAGATGCTCAAAGTTCCATACAATGAATGATGTAGTATTTTCATATAACTTGTCCATATCCTTTTATACAACTTAAGTCATCTATAGGTTTTCTATAATGTCTAATACAATGTAAGCTATGTAAGTAATTATGAGACTATGGTTCTTATTAATGACAAGAAAAAAGTCTACACATGCTCAGTAGAAATAATTTTTTAAAAAATATTTTATTTGGTATTGGACTGAACCCATACAGAGCCTGTGGACATAGAGGATAACTACATACCTGGTTGTAGGGAGATTTCTTCATCTTTTGGGGACCTCTAAACTATTTTCCATAATTCGTATACATAACATTCAATTGATGACACAGTTTGAATTTGCAAGAATTCTACTGCTTGGAGCAAAGATTATTAAAATACCTTCTGTGTTGAGCCAAAAAGGTAACTGCTTTTTAGAGTTACATTTGCTTTTAGTAACGTTGATTTTTTCTGATGATTGTTTAAAAATCTGTGGGAAATGTTTAAAATAAAAAGAAGAAAATATTAAAAACTTCAGTCTCATATTCAGAAGAGACTGAAGTGATCACTTTGTTGAAAGTCCAACCAAGTTTTTTTTTTTTTTTTTTTTTTTTTTTTTAGGCATGTGTGTGCATCTTAATATGATTTTGGCATTTAGACGCCTGCTTTTTTTTCTTTACATTGAATTTAATCATGACCATTATTCTAGGTTTTCATCAAATATATAGTTATCCATTGAATTACTTTTCAGTTATTGTGTAAGTCAATGGTGAGAGAGAGAGAGAGATAGAGAGAGAGAGAGATAGTAGATGAACAAAAGTATATATTGCTGATTATTTCCTCTAAGAAGAACTAATTAGGCAAGGGATATTAAAGTTTTAGATTTTTAAAACAATCAAACAAATTAGTTGTCATAAAGTTCATTCTACATTATACTCCTGCATATTTGTGAGTGCACTTTTTCTAGTCCCTGGAGACATACATAATTATATTTTTATAAAGCTTATTAATTTTTAAAAATATATGCACCATGCAATGGTTGATGCACTGTGTCAATTTAAAAAGTTCAGAAATGGAGCTGGGTAGACGGCTCAGTAGAATAAGCCCTGCCCTGGCAAGTGCAAGGGCCTGAGCTCAATCCCCGGTTCCACCAACAAAAATCAGTCAATAAATAAATAGTAAAGTAAAAAGTTCAGAAGCTTAACTAAGTGGCTCAGAAGTCCTTTATCCTTTTACCTAGGGTGGAGAGGGCTCATGCTAGGGCAGGTAGCCTGCTTACAATATAAGAGGGATGAGAGTCTTGCTGCCCGCACTTTGGCTCTTGCTATCTTCTGCTGTCGTGAACCACAACCCCTCTGCCATACCACCCTGCCTCAGAGTCAACTGATTAGGGACTGAAACCTCCACAAAGTGCCAGATAAACAAACTGTTCCTTATTGTTAGGCATTAAATATTTTGTCTCAGCAACAAGAGAATGTAACCCACATATGGTATTACATTACTGCATCATATTGCTTTAATTTTTTGACTGAGTAAACATACAAACATTTCTTCATATCTGAAGTCATTACTATTTCTTAGTTTTTATTTCAATGTATATACTCAATTTCTTTTTAGAGTATTACAACTATTTCTTTTTCAATTTTTAAAGAGTATAAAAATTAGAATTAAAACAAAAATTACAAGTGATACAGAATTACATTTAACAAAGTAATATGAATTTCACAGTATTTGCTGTAATACATAGTGTTGTCTTCCAACCAGTTATTCATATTACCAGATATATGTTTGTAAACCTGAAAGCAGAGGGCTGGTAAAATAGATCAGTAGACTAAGCACCTGCTTAGGCAAGTGCAGGGCCCAGGGTTCAATCGCTGGTGCCACATGCCACACCAGCCCCATCCTGGGCATGCTGAGCCAGCGACCGAGTGTGCACATGGTGGTGTTTGCCTGTAATCTCAGCCCTGAGGAGGCTGAAAACAGGAGGATCACTGTGAGTCCGAGCTGCAGAGTGAGACCCTGTACCAAATACATGAAAAAAAAAAATGAAAGAAATGTATAAGTCAGAAGAGAAAAACTACAAACAATTTTAAAAAGGAGACAAAACAAATTAAGTATTATCTATTTCTTTCCATAGACCAGCAGAAATGTACACTACAGTTGTCCAAAGCATCCTACTTATGTACCTAAATAAATATCTTTCCCGCACTCCCTCACCTGTCCTTCTCCTCAACTCAGTAACTCTTTCCTTTACAATAAATTCATTCCCTCTTGCCAGTATCTATTTTACCGTTCAGATTCCATTCTTCTTTTTCAGGTTCTTACATCAAGGATACAATACATTGTTTGCACATATAGGTCTGATTTATTTCACTAAGAGTCTGTTGTCTAGTTGCATCCATTTGCTGACAAAAGACTCAAGTTCACTGTTTTATAGCTGAATAATACTCCACTGTGTAAGTAATTTTCCTGTTTACTTTTACGTTTATATACTTCTGCTATTATGACTTGAATATAAAGTATCTCCAATATTAGCTCATATTCCAGACATATAGAGTCAATAAAAATGATTATGTGAAATTTATTTATTTATTTATTTATTTATTTGTTTGTTTATTTGTTACATGGTCTTGCCATGCATCTTGCACTCATACTTGCAGTGTTCCTCCCACGTCATCCTCCTCTCTGCAGGAATTACAGGCATGCGCCACAATGCCTGGTTTCAGTGACCAGCTCAGCTCCCAGGGATAGCGGGGCATGTGGTACTAGGAATCAAACCTGGGTTCTTGCACTTGCCAGGCAGGTACTTAGACCACTGAGCCAATGAAAGCTAATTTTAAACATAAGGTGCTATAAAATTTTATATTAAGTTTGGTTTAATGTTTTCCTTTTATTTTTCAATATTTTGGATGTGCATGTGTGCATGCATGCGTGCGTGCATGCGTGTGTGTGTGTGTTATATTACTGAAAATCTGTATCTAATTCTAAATTTGTAATTGCTTGAATCTGTATATATGAGTGCTTACATTATTCCATATGTGAACAGATAATTTTTAGGATTCCTGGCATTAGTAGGATAACTCTGTGATTGCAGAAAAACTGATCCAAATATCTTCAGCGTTAAGCCCAATGTACACCCCAAGACTTTTGTGAACTCAAGCATGTTATTCAAACTCTCCCTTTATTTAAAACTCTTTTTCAAAAGAACAGAATAATTTATAGGAAGGAAGAAACAGATTTCATCGTACTACCATGTTGCTTAAACAAGTTACTTAGATAATTCGTTTTACATGCAACAACTATTTTTAATCCTGAGTACTGAGGTGAAAACCCAGCAAGCACAGTCAGGGATGTAGTAAGATTCTAGTCGACCCTAGAATTTTATGCAGCAGCTCACAAGTTTGCTGCACTTGAAATATTGCTTGAATCTCATCTATTCTCAGCCATTTAAAATGAAATACATCTGTGTCTCCAATTACAGGGAGCTAACATTTCTCTGCAACACCATGCAACACTTACTGATATGCGCTGCTCATTCAACAATTATACATCAAATACCTGAGCTGCCAGGAAGTATTCTGAAGACTTCGACTGTGAACAAGAATGAGAAGGTAACCCAGATAGAAAGTTTATATTCCAGAGAGAAAAGAAGAAAAGAAGAAAAAATACAGCAAGCAACCTCATTTCAGAGGGAGATTAAATAATATGAATTGAAAAGTCAGGAGACTCTTCTGGATGTGGGGCTAATTCTATCAGGAGTCCCAGCAGGCCAGGTAAGGAAGAGGCAACATGCTGCAAACCTCATCAGAACCATTTTGTGACGTGAGTTGCACTTTTCTGCATTCTGTAAACAGAACAATTAAACTATTGGAACCACCTTAGTGTCGCTATAATACAATACAGGATTTTTGTGCAAAAGTATATTTGTTCATGAGAGCAAACACAACTATGGACAAAAAAACATCTGTGATCAGAAAGGTAATAATATGTATATTTTTTGTCCTTTTTGGAAATATCCATCTGATACATTACATAAACACAGTTGGCCTTTACATAATAGCTATAACTTGTTTTCTCTATGAGGGATATTTTTCCTTGATTTAAATAGTGTTCTGAAATACCCTGTTTAATAGCTGCATGGCCTCACATTATATTAAAACATAATGGTTTCCTTAATTAGTCTTTTACTAGTGGATATTTATATCATCCCTATTTATCATTATTATGAACAATGCTGCAATCAGCCACCCAATGATAACAATAGCTAATGGTTATTCTGTGCTCATATGAGGCATGGATGGGGCTGAACAAGTTACTACCTTAGTTCTATGAAATAGTCATAATTTTAAAATCCTGCTTTTAGAAACAGAGAAAACCCAGGAAAAGAAATTAGGTACTTTATTCAAGGTCAAACACTCAATAAATTAAAGAGCTGGGGCTTAAACTTGGATATTTCAGGTCTAGAGCAAACATTCAACCATCGCCTAATTTTTAATCCCTGGAAATATCTCTACAGATTTATAGATAAGTTGGAAACTCCATTGACACTGTTTCTTTAACACAAAATTTTTAAAGTGTAACTGCTTAGAACCTTACTACAGATCTAAACTGCCATGCGTAAACTACAGCTCCTCTTGTCCAAAGTAAATACCCACTGTGCAGTACCCTAACACATATTTGTTCTTCATTTGCAATAAGAAATATGGAATATACAGTAGTCTAAGTAAGGGGAATATCAGCCCCTGCCAGTTGCTCCTTTCTTTTGTTCTGCCCAACACCTTTGACCAGGAAAGCTTAGCAGAAGCAAAAAGAGAGTGTGGAAGTCCAAGTATTCAGTCAACCTGCCTTCATTCATCCAGCCCATGATCCATCCCCTAAAATGTTCTCCGCACACTCTCTCCTAGTGGACACGTGAAGAGGAATGGAAAGGCAGAACCAGAAAGGCAGAATGAAGAGGTGAGCATCAGATAGAAGCTCTCTCCATAAATGCTCAGATTACTTCTCTTGATCTGGCTGTACTGCTTCCTGCCTTTCCCTGGGTGGCTAATGAAGACACTGCACAAATGAGGTAAAGACAATTTCATTGCACTTAGGGAACTAAAAGAATGCATACTATTAATTGAGACACACAAATTAACCCTCCGGTATGCTTTGGACCAGAAATGATGACTCACTAGATACTGTTTTATCTCGCTTTTCAAAAAGTGTGTTTTGTGTTTTGTTTTGTTTGTTTTTCTTGAGAGGCTGCTTGGGCAGCAAGATGAAATGGTTCATCTGTGCTACTTTCCCTAAGCAGCAAAGATAAACTTTAATCTTAGTTTCTAGTCTGCCAAAGGAGGCTCATGCGTGTTGTCAACGTCTTGCTGTCACATCTAATCAAATGACAGAGGTTTTACTACTGAGGAGTGATATTTATCAAAACCACTTATAACTTATCTTCAACAAAATAGAAATAAGTGAAAGCAAAGGTGATCATTCTTTGTCAGTTCAAGGGCCATTTTTAGACAATAAAGAGCTTTAAAGTCATTGGCAATCTTGAAGGATCATACACGAGACACTCCCACCTGACAACCTGGGTTCTAACAATCTGTTTATCTAATTTCATTTTGAAAACCAGAAGCGCATTTGTAATAATGCTGTTTAGGGCTCCAGGGCAATTCCACACAAATGTTTTAATCTATAATGTAGCTGAAGAAAAATATTACTAACACCAAAGATGTTTCTCCTTCATATTTCATATTATTCTAATGCTTCTCATCAGGAAATATGCTTCAAAAAGGTGAACTGAAACAGGAAGAACATTGTTATGGTGGCATAGAAAGCTACACTTAAGGACTCTCACTCTAGGTCTGTGGACCAAGCAAGAGAAACACTGGCCTAAAATCTCCAGCAACAGAAGTTCAACTTTACAAAAAGAATTTGATATTGGAACCCTTGATGCAAGAGAGAAAAGGAAAAAAGAGGAAGGGGCTATACTGGATACTAGATAGGTTAAGGGAATCAAGGCTACTGTCTATCATTAAGGTTTATAATAGCACTTGCTTTCATTTGTTTTGTTCTTCATTGTGTTCCAGGATCTGGGGTGGTGCCTGGATTATTGTGCATGTTCAGAACTTAGTTAAGAAGGAAGACAAGGAGGTGAGGATGAAGGGAAAGAGAGAGAGAGAGAGAGTCAGGAAGGGAAGGGAGAAAGAGGGAGATAGAGAGGGAAGAACAAAGGAAGGCAAGCCGATAAAAGCAACAGAGGTGGAGTGACATCAGGACAAGCTAGTTACAAAACACTGTTTTGTAAATTCAGTCAACCTCCACCACAGTGAAAGAAAAATCCTGCTTAACTTCTAAAACATGTTACTTAATTTATAATCACTAAGTTGAAGAGGACAGAAGAGGAAGGGGGAAAAGAGATATATCTGTATCTATGTATGCAAGAAGGATGGTTTGGACAATTGTACTGTGGATTTCTGCTGTTCCATGGAAAGGAGCTGTTGATCCTTCATTTATTTTGTCTTCTTTTCAATTCTTTTTCTTTTTTCTCTCATCTTATTTTCTTATATCTTTTTTTCTTTCTTCCAAGTTTGCATGCATATATCTGGCAATATGAACAACCAATTTGAAGACAACACTATATAATACAACAAATACTGCGAAATTCATATTATTTTATTTAGTGAAATTCTGTATTATTTGTAATTTTACTGTTTCAATACTATTTGTACTTTTTGATTTTTTGGCTGAACCGGGGATTGAACTCAGGCCCTTACTCTTGCCAGACAAGCACTTATTCTACTGAGCTATCTTTCTAGACCTGTACTCTTTTTAAAATACAAAAGATATGGTGTTGGAGAGACAGATTAGTGGTCCAAGCACCTGCCTGGAGAGCGCAAGGACCTGAGTTTGATCCCGAGTACCACATGCCATGCTGGCCCTAGAACCCCAGGCATGCCATGTAGGCCCCCTAAACTGGACATGGTGGTGCATGCCTGTAATCCCAGTGCTGGGGAGGCTGATCCAGGAGGATCAGTACAAGTCTGAGCTGAGGAGTGAGACTCTCTATCAAATAAATAAATTTATATATGTATATATTAAATTTTTTTCTAAAACAAAGGATCTCCAAAAGACTTTCAGGGGTGCTGGACACATTTTTTTTTATCTTGATTATGTTTGTTTCACACGTATAATCATATTCTAAACTCATCAAATTGCTTATATTGAGGATGTGCAATTTTTGATATTATTTATGCCTCAAGCTATAGAAATAATAAATATCTCATTTGTATTATAAATACTTCTTATTAACAGAACACCAAATAATAGATATTATAACAATGTGGGCACTCAGGGAAATTTGGCCATGGTGGCCGAATTTTCAAAAGAAGCCAAGGAAGAAATGCATAGTTTATCATTTTTAATAGGTAAGGGAATGGGCTCATGTATCAGTGGTCACAAAGACTATATAAATCAGTTTTTCTCATTAAAAACCTAAAAGTATCAGTAACCTAGCCATGCTATTCTGGATTAGTGAAGATTGAGGCTAGTAACATATTCTCTGTGTAAAGGCACATAAAATATGACTGCCCTCAAGGGTCAGACATATGAAAATTAAGAAAAACTAGACAAATTAAGCCAGGGTTATTTTGCAAACAGCAAGCACTGCCTCTGGGAGCATCAGAACTGGACTCTGTACTGAACAGCAGAGCACTGTTTATCCCTTGAGTGTCTGTGAAGGCCGGCCAAAGTGCCATGTGTAATATAGTGCAATGTCCTCTTTTACAACCAATGTTAGACACAATCCACCTCTTTTCTTCAGAACTTTACAAAGCATATAACTTCATAAGCATAAGACAATGTTATAAAAACCAAGACCTTGACAGTATGTTATCACAAAGAGTTAGACTGTCACTAAAGTTCTATCACCTGGGAGGAAATGCTTATCGTGCTTGAAGTAAGCCTCCTTAAAACAAGTGCCCTGACCAGTTGGTCATGGAACAAACCCCAGCTGCTTGACTTATCCATTATAACAGGAGAAGGGAGCCCTGGACTTTGACTCAGATGGAAGGGACTAAATAAGTATTAGTCTGCAATGAGGCCTCACTGTTACTCAGGTCACACAGAACAAACCAAGGAAGGTTAAATTCAAGAATATCTTCGGAGTAGGAGGACATTTGACCAGTACTCAGCTAGCAATATCAGAAAACATCAGTCTGTTGGGACTGGAGAATCAATTATGTAACTATGTGACACAAACAAGAGATAAGGAACTTGGAGAGAATTAAAGATTTCTAATGAAAGGATGGATGGCTGTACCTAAATCAATTCCCTGAACAAAAAAGAGAAGCTTCTTATTTGTTACAGCCACATTTGACTTTCACTTGGACAATGAGAGACATGTTGAAGGTGTCAAAAGCATTCCAAACCAGGGAAGCCATTGTAATTTCCCTCTTAGTAGTGGCTATGTAGGGAAGAAGTGTGCTAAATAAATCACTTAATAACTCTATACCTGATTCAAAAATCGAACTGGTGAAGCTAAGTTCATCACTCACTGATTTCACCATAGTGGTTTGGAGGTATAAACCATTGTTTGAATCATAATCTCTATGATCCCTAACAGCATGGTGTATTTATCAGTAAGGCTTTTGGATAGTGACAGGGGTTGATAGCTGACTTGCCGTTGCGAGCTGGAGTCTGGTCCACAGAAGTGGATTACTAAGAGCCTGGTCAAGAGTAGTTTAGTTCCCTCTCTAGCTCCTTTCTTTACTCTCTGCCTCCAAGATGCCAAGAGTGAAAGGCTTCCCCTCTGTCATTCTGTCCTACATTGGATCCATCGACCATGCAAACACCACAACATCTACAAACTGCGAGCCAAAGTAAAATTTTCTCATCCTTTAATTTGCAGATGTTTGTTATTTTGTCCCACTGATAATGGAGTGACGAAGACCTTACATTCTATCTAGTTCAATACTCACTTTCACAGTCATAACCCCCGGTAGTCTTTTAATTAGCAGATAGAGACATAATAATAACAATGATACATGTTTCTAATAGGAAAAAATTATACACATGTCATATTATTTCCTTGAAGAATATCATTCTGACAGACTACAATGTAAAATATGAAAATGCACTAATTTTATTTGTCATAGAAACGTTCTTTCTTTTAAGCTCCAAGATAAGTCAACAAATGCTTCCAAAGCTGACATTTAATTCATGAATTCAAATCATTTCCAAGATTTATGATCCATTAGAAAGACAGTTTCAATTTCCCTTGCCCTTGTGAGAATAACATATATAGCTGGCAGAAAACACATTTACACTGCACACATTCCATAACAACAGTATCATTTATCGATAAGATTTTTCGAATTTTAAAAAATAATATTGTTAGTGATGCTCATTTTATTTCTTTATCTGTAAGAATTACATGGATACTTCTTCACTGTGCTGAAGATTTCTAAATTGTAACATTAACAGACATTCAAGTAACAAACATTGTCTACTAAAGTTTAAAGAAGTCTTTAATGACATCCTAAAGTGGATGAAGTGTCCAAGCATGGACTTGATGTCTGTCTGGGTTACTTTGTCTCATTGCTGGGACAAAATACCCAACATGAAGAATTAAAGAAGGAAAGGTTTATTTAACTTGCAGTTAGCGAGGGTTTCAATCCATACCCAGCTGGATCCAAAACAGTGGCACAAGGCTGAGGGTAGCAGTTCATTGTGGTGGAAAAGAGCCAAGAGCAAAAGGAGGAACAGCAACTGTGGCAGCTAGCACAGAGACAGAGAACTGGCCTCTTTCCCTCCCTTGTATTGTATGCAGGCTGTCTGCCCCAAGAAGGGGGTAGCACTCATG
The DNA here is from genome assembly GCA_004027165.1 of Ctenomys sociabilis. Lineage (NCBI taxonomy): Eukaryota > Metazoa > Chordata > Mammalia > Rodentia > Ctenomyidae > Ctenomys > Ctenomys sociabilis. Next base: position 22,481 of record PVKA01028115.1, read on the forward strand.
CCCATAATCCCAGCACTGGATCATGAATTAATTGCATACTTGAGAATCCTACCCATGAGGCTTTGAGAGGACAACTAGACACAAGCTATAACAATGTCCACAGAGAGATATGAATTCATATTCAGATATACACACAGAGAAAGAATAAGGAACTGAGCTACTTCATCTTATAGAAGGGTCTGACCAACACAGTGCCAATTTTCTTTTATTTCTTACTTTCCGCTTTAAGCGTGATTGTGCCTATCAAGGATATCAGCAAAATGAATTAGACTCTCTAACAGAAGTTCTCAAAGCATATTAAGATTCAGTCAGTATCAATGATAAAATACCCATTACAGAAGATGCTCCTCTTTTTAGCAATTGCAGTTTTTAATGTATAATATTGAATGTCACGTACATAGCTTATAATGCAGCAAAAAAGCTATAGAAGTTCATAAGACAGCCAAGACCTTAACAACCTTAATTCATTAGTCTATAAATGAAATAGATTTTGTTAGGAATAGCTTAATATGTCCAGGGTCAATTTAAGTAAAAGAAATACTATTTTTAGAAACAATTTGACTCTGCCACCAATAGGAGTCAAAGATAAGCTTTATATAGAAAAGTTATATAGTACTAGAAAGTTAATTTCTTTTTATGTACATGATAGCAAGTTATTTCAAAGAGAAAAGTTATTTCTTAAAGGTCATAACCTTAAGTTCTGTGATTGCTCCAATGATGATGTTAATTGACAAATCAAAAGATACTCTTGTTTTCATTAGCTAATGTTAGTTCATTAACTCTAGTATTATGTGCAGATATCATTGAACAACTGTATTAATCAGCTATGGCTTCACAACAGATTTCCCTAAAAATAACATCAAATTTTCTGCTGCAGTTTGGATATCATTTAGGACTAAATCATCCCAAGTTTGACCGGCTCTTCAATAACATTATCATGCATCTAACACACAAAATTAAGCTCTAGGAAGGCCTTAACAATCCTGAGGAGATGGTATATTTAACCAAGCTTAGGCAGAATATTAGAATACTTAGCTCTTTAAAGTATCTTTCTATGCATGGGGTCCCAATCTGAATGAGGGAAACTTTTCTTGTAAGAACAGGGGTACATATCATTATAATAATATGCAAGCTCCAGTCTAAATTAACTAATCCAGATACAAGAGATAGTCTAATCCATTCAATTTTTAAGTGAGAATATTGAAGACTCTGAGCTAATCATGGCTACCATGGCTGAAAACTCAGTATTAGGCAGATTTCAGAGTGGATATAAAGTGGATCTCGGGCTGGCCAAATAGCTCAGCAGATTAATGCACCTACAAGCAGGCACAGGGGCTGGGGGTTCAATCCCTGGACCTGCTGTGCTGGCCTTATCCCTGGGGAGCACTGAGATGGTAAATGAGACTGGCATGGTGGGGCACACCTATAATCCCAGCACTTAGGAGGCTGTACACAGGAGAATCACTACAATCTAGTAGTGAGACCCTGAGCACCCTGTAAACCCTTACCTAAAATAAGAGGGGAAAAAAACAAAGTTGATCTAAACCACAAGATATAGCCACAAGTGGTAGGATCATGTTTGACAAACTAAGGTTAAACACTTCATTCCAGAAGGAAGAACTGGGAGTACAAATTAGCTATCTATACTGAAATCAAGCAGGCTGTTTTACAGAAAGTACATGCTGTAAGGTGAGTTAGTCTTAAAAGGGTCTCCGAGTAAACAGTTTAGGGAATCATCATTTAATAATCTGGTCTCCTCTGCTTCAGGTGATATCACAACAAATTTACTCTGTAGTGAAATGATTTTTATAGCTGGAGGCAAAACAAAGCTTAAGTTTGAAAGCCAAATTCTCCCTGGGAAATACAATTTAAATTCTCTAATGTATCAGTAATCATAGTATGCTGCCATTCGTGTCTGCTACTTATGCTTAGAAAATAGCAAATCCCATCCAAAGCAGGTGAGCAAATGACTGCCATTGTTTCTTTACTGCAGATGAGTTACATCTAACTTAAGGAGGCATCATATCAGGGGTCTGCAGTGCCTAGGAAGAGAAAAATCATCCCAGAAACCATGTACTGCTACTTTAGCATTTGTAGTCTGATGCTAAAGAGAGTTGTGGCTTCATACTAGAATTTTTTCCATCAGCTTTACATGAAATCTTACAAGCTTATACGAGAGTTAGTGTTTAGTGTTCAACCAGAATTTTGACAGCCTAAAGTTAGAGATCTAATTCTTCCTCAACCTGTTGTGATGGGAAACACAGACAGGCAGACACAGACAGACAGACATAGACAAAGACACAGACAAAGGAACAGAAAGAAACAAAAAGACAGAGGAATAGAGAGGGACAGAGAGACAGAGACAGAAAGACAGAGAAAAACAAATGAATTTTAAATGGTCCCAGATAGAGATTCTGAAAATAATGCCATGTTAGCTGATATTTTTTCTTTGCATTGAATTTTTCCCTGCTACCTTGATCTCTAATTGCATTTTGTTTTTCCAGTGATGTTTTTTTAAATGTATTTAATACAGGGTCTACACAGATCAGACTCATAGCGATCCTCCTGTTTTCAGACTCCCAAGTGCTGGAGTTACAGGCTTGCTCCACCACACCCAGTCTCATTCACAGTCTCAGTGCTTATACTGCAAGATTAGTTCAGAATTAATAGATCTAACATCACAATTTTTTAGTTTGCTTTGCCCTTTGAGCTGAACTATATGCCAGACAGCACTTATGTCTGAGTTAGAAATGAGCATAAATATGGTGGATGAACAGCCATGCTTTCAACTTTCAAAATGAAACATTTCTAGCATATGTGAGTTCTCAAAATGTCACTACCGCAGAAAACTGGTAAAATGGGTAAGGGACAAAACTGATTCATGGAAATTCAAAGTGGATGTAGCTATAATACTTTTTGTTTTGCTTATTACTTCATTTTATGACTTTACTACAATATATTAATTTAATTTATCAATATTAGAGCAACAGTAAATAACCTTGTTATAAATGTTCATGTGCAATAATCTTAATTAACATGTGTCCCACTCTTTTCTATGATATACAGATTTAAAAGGAAAAACTGAATTGTTCATATGTTACCCAGGCTTTAGGCCAGAGATGTTTCCAAAATAGTTGCGTTAAGTTTTGTTGTCACTGATAATAAAATAATTTTTTTTTGTATTTCTTCAACCTATCAACACTTAGTGATATCACTTCTGTGTTGCCTTTTTTTAACCTGGTAAATTTATGGTAGTGTTATTTAATGGTTAAAATTTTATGTTCATGGATACTAACTAGATTGTACATGCACCTTAAATTTTATTTACGTGAATTTCCTCATTTTAAATGTATGTTCAAGAAGATACATATATGTTTATTACTTTTATGAATTCCTTTAAAATTTCTCAATAATTTACTTCCATTTTCCGTCTTCTTTCTTATATTCCTTTTCCTTTTCAAATTTCACTTCTTTCATTTACCCTTCCTTTTATTATCCATTTCTATGAGCACTACTCCTAAGCTTTATTAATTTTTAGTTACATAGGTAATGTAATTATTGTCAAATTCCTTTTTAGTCTTTGGGTAGATGTTTTCTGTGTATCAACATTTGGCTTGCCTCTGTGTCCCTATTATTATTATCCTGTATCTCTTTCCTTTTATTGAGGGTAATATACCTGTATTTTTTATTGTTCCTTGTGACATGTAGCTATCTGCTTTGTTTTTATTCTATTATTTTTGATAATGCTTTTTGCTATTGTCAATAGCGGCATACTTATTGCTATTAAGTGGTTCTTACTGTATACCAATATCTTCTCTACCTTTTTGTCAAAAACACTACTGTGCTTTTATCAGAGAAGTAGGTGCCAAGCCAATTATACTACAACCTCTCTTCCCCAAATAAACAGAAGTGATCTGGCCTTGGGACATCTACAGTTAGCCACACCCAAAGCACATCAATGAAAAGCATAGAATAACTAAAAAGACCTTCACATTAGAATCAGCAACCAAGTATTTTCATTTTAGTTTGAACATCAGCCATCAGCATACATGCATGCATGCATATGCACATGCACGCATGCACACACACACACACACACACACACACACACATGAAAACAAAAATATGAATTAAAAAAAGCAATAAAATGACTTCAGAACTTCTCAACTACCGCAAAGCTGATCCACGGGCATCAGTGGGGAAGAAATCAAAAGCCAAATAGCTAGAGTATATGAAACATTAAAAGAAGAAACAAAAAAAGACAGATTAATAATATGCTTAGTGAGCTCAATGATGATATAACTAAACAGATAATAAACTTCAAAAATAAAGTGACCAGTTACCTTAAACAGAACACTAATGAAAAGTAAGCTGACCTAAACAATATAAAACATGAACAACCAGTTTAGCAAAGAATTAGAGTCCATGAAGAAATACCAAACAGAAATTCAGGAAATAAAATGTTCTGTTGAGAGTATAACCAGAAGTATCAGAGTGGGGAGGGTGTTGCAAATATAGAAAATAAATGTGACTCAAGTAACAAGCCACCCAGAGATGGCTTAAACACAGCAAGAAATCATGGAAGAACAACATTCGCTAACTAGTGAAAAATCAGAAGGATGGCACAAATATTATTTTTCAGGCATGCTCGCAGAAATCATGGCAGAATATTTTCCAAACGTTGGAAAAGTATTCAACATACAGGTGACTGAAGCATAAAGAACCCCAATGAGTTTAAGCAGAAAAGGATTTTCCACAATACATTATAATCAAAAACTCAGAAGTCCAACATAAGGACAGAATGCATCAATTATAAAGGTAAATCTACTAGAATTACAGAAGACTTCTCGCCAAAAAATTTAAAGTCCAGGAAGATTTGGAGTAACATTTATGAAGCCCTCACAGGAAATCTCAAATTCAATTTAAAATACTCTGAAAAAACTACCTGAATTGTAATGAAGAAACATGGTATTTCCTTGCAAAGGAGAACCTAAAAAAAACTCATGACCACTAAACTAGCACTCCAAAAATTCTCAAGGATACCCTAGAAAGAGCCAATGAGACCATTATGACAAAAAAAAAAAAAGAATATATATATTATATGAAAGGAGAAACGGAGAGGTAATCAGCAACAGGAAAATAATACATTGACAAGAATAAGTCAATATGGGCCAGTCATAGTAGTGCATGGCTCTAATCCCAGCATTCAGAAGGCTAAAACAATAGAATAGTGACAAGTTCAAGGCAAGTACATAGAGTTCAATGCTAGCCTGAACTATATAGTGAGAGCTTATCTCAAACAGAAGAAGTTGATATATGTCAGCAATAACTCTCAACTGATTCAATGCCCCTATCAAAAAGTTCACATTGGCAGATTCAATCTGAATACAAAATCCAGTGTTATACTTCATACAAGAAACACAACTGCAAAATATAAACACTGCTGGACATAAAAGGTAGAATAAACATAAATACAATGAAAGTAAGTGTGATGGATTGCTGACTGGTGGTCAATTTGTAACACCCAGCTGAATTGAACTAGCATGGTGTTGGGAGTGGGAAGTCACCGGAGGATCATTGCCAGGGTTGTTGCTAGAGCCAGAACTGGAAAACAGCTGGTAGTGGCTGTTAAGCAAGCTGTTTGGAGAAGCTGTTGTTAAGCTGCTAGTTCTTGGACTATTCTGCAGGGGAACTTTGTCATGCTAGCTTTCCTGATAAACTTGACTGTTCTCATCAGAGAAGGAGGTTAGGACATGTCACTAAGGATGGATGCAGTTCATTTTGGGAAGCTCTGGTCCCTACTTTAAGCATTGCTTCCTGGGCCCAGAAGGGAAGATAGTACACAGCTTGGTCTTCTGGAGAAACTTGTTATGTTGGCTTTCCTGATGGGAACTCAAATTTCCTCATCATCACAGGAGCTTATAACCAGACAAGGAACAACTGAAAAAAATGTCATGACCTCACTCTTGTTGAGGATGGTTGTGGTACTTTTCAGGGAAGCTTAAGTTCTTACCTTGAGCATTGTTTCCTGGATCCAGTGAAGATCCCTCAACCTGATAGCACAGGTCTTTCTTCCCACTAGCATAGACTTTCTAGCTTCCATCACTGACCTTTGGACCTTTACAATGCAAATATGTAAAGCAAGCCTGCATGAAACATTGTCATGGGCTCTAGGCCTCCAATTGGAGTTATGGGAGGCACTGCTATGAGCTCTATGTTTCCGGATAAACTCATACATGATATTGGATCCAGGCCTTTAACTGGATTAGTTGGTCTTACATTGGACAGATTTCCTCCACACTGTATATGAGATAATTCATTATAAAATAAACTTATGGAATGTATCTTATATTGTATTGCTTCCCTTGCAAAACCCTAAGCCATGAAAAAATTGGTGCTAAGAGTGGGATCATTGTTGTGACTATACCTGAACATATGGCTTAAGGGCCTTTGGGAATGATTTATAGGAAGAAACAGGAAAGGTTTAGAGATGTGTTCTGAAAGAGAAGTGCTAGAATGCCTTTTGCTATTCTGTATGGGAGATTCTGGTCGGAGAACAGAAGGTTGATAGAAATTCTGCTGCTAAAGCTGAGCCTAAGAAAGTTCTTACTGGGAAGGACTGCATTGGTTGTTGGAATATAAATGATGTGTGTTATGTCTTAGCAGAAAATTTGTCTCCATTCTTCTCAAATCCAGAGATTTTGCCTGGGATTGAGATTAAGCACAGAAGATTGATTAATCTGACAAAAGAAATTTCAAGAAAATCAAATGTTGAGACAGTGGTATGGATATTTTGAGGTGATTTTAGCCAGATTTATGTTAAGAATCAAAAGCAAAGACACAAGCAGGATGATTTAAAATGTTGAGTTTGGCCAGAAAGGAAGTTCCACTAAAGCTGTGAAATGCATAGATGACCTCCATTGCTGAGGAGAAACAGGACAATAGGAAAGATGGCCCTAGAGCATGACAAGAAGCAGCAAATATCTACCTTCAAAGCCTCAAAATTGCAAAAAGTGAAAGCATTTGCTTTGAGTAGAAAGTTACAAAATTCCATGTCCCAAATTGGTGGCATTATAGAGAATTTGTTCCCCAGAATCAGGTTCAGAGTGTTTATCAATCCAGGCACTCGACCTTGACAGCTAAGAGAGAAGAAAACCTGCTTATTGCTCTAGCTTGCAGCAAGCTTTGAAATAATCCACATGGTGTTGGTTTTAGGTGCACAGAGAATGCAAAAGTTCTGAGGACAAGAAG
>PVKA01028116.1:0-29701 GCA_004027165.1 Ctenomys sociabilis
GGTGTTCAGTGTCTTACTACTAGATCACACTCATAATGATCTGCCTGTTTAAAGTCTCCCAAGTGCTTGGATTATAGGCAGGCACCACCATACCCTGTCTCAATGGCTGTCTCAGCGCACCCTGAAGACAGGGCTAGTCCAGCAGGCCTGGGGATCAAACACCCAGCCCGTGCCTGCTTGCAGGTGCTTTAATTCACTGAGCTATTTGGCTGGCCCTCCAAATACAATAAAAAAGCAAAAAACAACAAACAAACAAAAAAAAAAAACAGAACAAACCGGGCATGGTGGCACAGGCCTGTAATCCCAACACTGGGGAGGCTGAGGCAAGAGGATTGTTGTGAGTTTGAGACCAGCCTGAGCTATAAACTGAGCTTAAGGCCAGCCTGAACTGCATACTGAGACCCTGTCTCAAAAAGACAACAACAACAACAAAAAAAAAACAGAACAAACAATGTGGGGAGCAAGTGGAGGGCCGCGCCTTAAGATGGCGCCGAGGTCGCCTGGGTGGGGGGGGATTGCCACAGACGTGTTCTTTAGCTGTAAATATCGCCTAATAAGGTAAAGACAGGCGCCGCCTAACCAAGGCACTCCCTGTCTGCCTAAGAGGAAACGCCAGGTGGCAAGTGGGGATTGGCTGAGTGAGGATACTAAAGGGCTTGACGGGAAGTGCTCGGGGCAGTCGCAACGCCATGTAAAAGGAAGCTTAATAAAGACATGTGGGTGAAGGAAGGAGCGGTGGTCGCGTGTCATTCTGCAGGCAGGAGGCGCGCGACAAAACAAGGAAAAGAAGAAATTTAAAAAAGAGGGGCCAGGGAGATAGCTCAGTAGAATAAGCACCTGCCTGAGAAGTGCAAGGTACTGAATTCAATCCCTGGAACAGCCAAGAAAGAGAGAGAGAGAGACAGAGAGACAGAGACAAAGAGACACAGAGACACAGAGAGAGAGAGAGAGAAGGAGGGAAGAGAACAAAATAAGTTAAAAGAGAAAATAAAGAGAAAAAAAAAACCTAAGCCACCAAAAAAAAAAAAAAAAAAAAAAAAAAAAAAAAAAAAAAAAAAAAAAAAAAAAAAAAAAAAAAAAAAAAAAAAAAAAAAAAAAACAAAACAGAAAAACATGAATCAAAATTTCCTTTGTGTTTGTAAATTTTTTCCAGATCTGCCATGTTGGAATCCAGCACACCACAGGATTCTCCACCTAGCTTTATGGTCTGTGGATTTGTGAAGTTCCCCCATGCTCCAGAGAGCTCTCTGTCCTCACTCTTCAGACAGCTGTCTAAGCTGAAGCATGATGAGAGAGAAGGCATGTCCTTCCTCTCTCTTGGATGGGTGAAAGAAACACACAGATTGTCCCTGCAGCATCTATGTAGAGAGGCAGCAGCTCAAGGAGACCACCACCAGACTCAATGCCAGCACCTCAGATCCACTGCTTCTGAAAGCGACACTCTCCTGGCCTGCCTTCTCACTATGGAGGGCGCAGCACCAGATCTCGCTGGCCTGAGCTTGATCTGGGAGTGTACGCCTAGCCAGCACCTTCTGTGCAGCTGTCTGGGGGCCCTTCTTTCTCCTAGTTCCTGTGGCAGTATAACACTGCAGATCTTAAAGTAATGTTGGTCTGGAGTTGGTCAATGGCTGACTCTTAAACAATTATCCCCTTTCAAGATGGTTTCTCAAGAATGCCAACAGAGGAGGGTGGGGAGGTGGTTCAGTGGAATAAGTACTTCTCTGGCAGGCACAAGGGGCTGAGTTCAATCCCTGGTTCTGCAAAAAAAAAAAAAAAAAGAATCCCAACAGAACACACGCTATGATGGTTCTTCAGCTCTAGCTTGGTGTGATAGAGTCAGTTTTGTCGTGAAACCCAGTACTGCTTGTGTAATTTATTTTTATATATTTGGTAGTTGAAAGGTCACACTACACATCTCAGACTCATGGTGATCTTCCTGTTTCAGCCTCCTCAGTGCTGGGATTACAGGCTTATGCCACTACACCCAGACTCTGGTCAGATGAGCCCATTCTGGGGGCGGGGCTGCCATAGTATGTGATGCTGGGGATCAAACCACAGTCCCACTTGCCTACATTTGCCCAAGCAGGTGCTTTAGTTTGCTGAGCTATATCACCGGTCCTGTTTGTGCAATTTATAATAGTTGCCACAGGCATGGTAGTGTACCCCTGTCATCCCTGTTGATGTTTGCCATGTTATTTTAATGTTATTTTTTCCCTCTTGCAAATTTAAAAACTAATTATTTCATAGACTTATTTTATATAGTTTCTAACAATTTCAGTATCTGTGTTTATTGGGAATTTAAACCGTGTGTGTGTGTGTGTGTGTGTGTGTGTGTGTGTGTGTGTGTGTGTTTGCTGGACATCCTTCACTGTTTTTGTTTTATTGATTTTTTTTTTTTTTTTTTTGAGGCAAAGTCTTGCTATATAGTGCAGGCTGGCCATGAATTTACTGTGCAGTCCAGGCTGGCCTTGAACTCATAAGTATCCTCCTGTCTCAGCCTCAGAGTGCTGGGATTATAGATGTGCATCACCATGCCTGGCTTTTATTGCAGGGGTGGGGGCTGGGGATACCTATTATCATTTGTTCCTAACATTCTTGGCACTTTTAAATTATTTTTTTCTTGAGCCAAATAAAAGTGGAAAAGCAAGATAAAAGAAAACCCTGGAGAAACCAAATGTGTTGGTGCATGCCTGTAATCCCAGCACTGGAGAGGCTGAGGCAGGGCTGTTGTGAATTTAAGGCTAGTCTTAGCTGCACAAACAAATTCCAAGCCAGCCTGCACAATACAGTTAGACCCTGTTTCATTCATTCTTTCTTTTTTTTTTTTTTTTTTTTTTTGCAGAACTGGGTATTGAACTCAGGCCCTTGTGCTTGCCAGGGAAGCGATTATTCTGCTGAGCCATCTCCCCAGCTGAGACCCTGTTTCTAAAGTAAAATGCTTCTGGGTAACTTCAGAAGGCCTAACACAATTCTTTATCTGTTTTCCATAACCGCACAACTTATTTTGTTTCTTAGAAATTGATGTGGTGTTCGTGGAGTTCGGCGTTTCTACATCTTGAGTAGTGGTATGTTGAAAATGCCTCGCGGAAGCCAAAGCCGCACTTCCCGCGTGCACTCTCCGGCCAGCCGGGCACCTCAGATGCGAGCTGCGCCCCGGCAGCCCCCAGACCGGCCCCTACGCCCCGACCCCAGCGGTGGCCCCGCCCTCTGCTGTGGGCTCACCTGGGTCTGATGGCCCAGATGGCCACCACCGCAGCAGGTGTGGCTGTGGGCTCCGCCGTGGGGCACACACTGGGTTGTGCCATCACAGGTGGCTTCAGTGGAGGACGCAGCGGCGAGTCCACCAGGCCGGACATCACTTACCAGGAGCCTCAGGGGGCTCAGCTGCAGCAGCAGGAGACCGGGGCCCCCTGCTACTTTGAGATCAAGCAGTTTCTGGAGTGCGTGCAGAACCAGCCTGATGTGAAGCTCTGCGAAGGTGTCAACGAAGTGCTGAGGCAGTGCAGGGTAGCAAATGGCCCCTCTAAGCAGGAAGTTCACCCTGAAGAACTAGAAAGTCACCCGATCAAGTTACTTTAGCATAAGTGTTACTAATAGGAGAAGTGTAAAACCATTCAGTTCCACCTCTCCCTGTAGATTCAGAGCTTCAGAACGGCCAAGAAGGCCACACAGACGGGCTACACTTGGACACGTGTGGCCTCCATAAGCCAACTGTTTTGATGTTATTAATTTGAATAAAGTGATTTGTGTTTTTTGTTAAAAAAGAAGTTTATGCTTACTCTGCATCATCCTTACTTTCATTTTCCCTCAGACAGTTGACAGAAAAACAGCTGCAGGCTGCTCAGTGCAGCCTCTGCCTGTTCAGGGCTGAGCAATGGGAGCCGAAGTCCATTCTGTGGTGGCGAGCCTACCCCTGCTGGTCTGGGAAGCTGGCACACCTGAGCACAGAAAGAACCTCATGGCCTCCAGAGCCCTCTGGGTCCGAAAGTCTCCCTCCAGCAGGGGCCTGCTCACCTTCTCCACCTCTTCAGGACTCAGGACCTCTGCAGCTGGTAGAGATCCCTAGTTCAGCATCCTGGTGCCCCCCTGGAATCTCAGGTATTTGGGAGGCTGAAGCAGGAGGATCCCAAGCTCCAGCAGGCTTGTCGGGACTTAGCAAGATGCTACCTGCAAATAAGTAGGTAAATGATTGGTGGAATAAATGAAAAAGTGGTGGATGTAGCTTAGGATAAGGTCCCCCCTGGGTTGAGTCCTTGTTACGACATAAACAAGTAAATAAATAAATTCATAGGGAGCAGCCAGGTATGCCTTCCTGTGGTCACTCACTGCACATGGTGCACCGCATGTGCACAATTTCCTAGGCTTGTATCCATAGTGAGGTCCCTTTCGTTGTACAGTGTGCCAATTTCCACAGAGTAGAGACAGTTTTATGATTACATGAGTATTTAATTAATTAATTTTGTCTTTTTGAGACAGGGTCTCACTATGCAGGTCAGACTGGCCTGGAGCTCCTGTGTTACTCAAGTGATCCTCTGCCCCAGCCTCCAAAGAGCTGGAATTACAGGCCTATACCACCACACCCAGCCTCTATTTTTCTTGGTGGTAGCTCCTGAGCTTTGCCAAGAGTATGGGCAGTCTCAGCTCAGTTCAGGTGATGAGGGTGCTTACTTCTGCAACCTTTTGTTTCTGTTTTTTGTTTTTTGTTTCTGTTTTCTTTTTGTGGTGACACGATGGAACTGAGGGCCTTATACTTGCTAAGCACATCCAACCTGTCACCTTCTGTTTGCAATGAGGTTCACCTACTCCTCACTGCCTATCTTTTCTGTTACCAGTATTTTGGGTGTCTCCATTACATCTCCAGTTTAAATTCTTGAGATCTGCTTGTTTAAGCTAAATAATACTTTTTCTTCATAAGGAAGTTTTCCTGACAGGTCCTGTTGGCCAGTTGTGTCAGATGTACCCTGGAGGTTTGATCAGAAGGCATGCTGGGCACATTGGTGCATCCCTGTTATCCCAGCCCTCAGGAGGCTGAGACAGGAGAATCGCCAGCAGTTCAAGACCAGCCTGGGCTACATAGTGAGTCAAGGCCAGCCTGAACTACACAGTGAGATCCTGTCTCAGAAAACAAAATATCCTTCCCTAAAATAAAAAAAATAAAACAGAAAAACAAAACAAAACATAAAGCATCTGCTTAGGTAGACACAGGTACCAGGTTAGATCCCCAGTGTGCTGTGCCAGCTCTGCCCCCAAGGAGCACTGAGCTGGCCAAGTGCCTGTAATCCCACCTCTTGGGAGGCTGAAAACAGGAGGATCACTATGACTCTTAACTGTGTAGTGAGATCCTGTAGACTGTGTACTAAATACATTAAAAAAAAAAAAAGGCCAGGGAGATGGCTCAGTGGAATAAGCGCTTCCCTGGCAAGTGCAAGGGCCTAAGTTAAAAAAAAAAAAAGGGTCAACCAAATAGTTCAGTGGATTAAAGTGCCTGTAAGCAGGCTCAGGATCTGGGGGTTCCATCCCTGGTCCTGCATGCTGGCCCCACCCCTGGGGTATGCTGAGACAGCAATTAAGACTGGGCTTGGTGATAGTGCCTGTAATCCCAGCTGGGATGGTGGATCACTATGAGTCTCATCTAGTAGTAGACCCTGAACACCCTACCCTTCAGGTAGACACAGCAAAAATACACACAAACACATACACACAAAAAGCAAAACAAGAACAGCAGTAGCAACAACATAAGAAGTTCCACAATATTGTCATCCATATTCAAATAATTTATCTGCAGTCATTTTCCTCAGGAATGGTTTGTGAGGATAAACTCCTTGTGTGGGGTTGATTGTGACTGGAAATGGACAGTTTACCTGACCCTTTCCAAGTGACTTACATGCAAGTGCTTCCATGGTGGTTCTTTCTGCTGAAGGAAAACTGAACTCAAGCTGATTCACGAAAGGCAACTCCTGGCTTACTTACCAAGAAACAGCAGCACGGCTGGGTGCGGAGATGTCTGGATCCCTGCAGTCCAGGCTGGCCACGAACTCATGGGTAGCTCAGGCTACTTTGAACTCTTCCTTTGTCATGGAAGTATCTTATTTTTTCTATCCATTTTGAAAGTTAATTTTTCAGGGTTTACCAATCTGGGATGGAGGCTGTTTTCTTTCAGAACTTTAACTACTTTACTCTAAGCTCTCCTTAACTTGGGGGCTTGTGTTGAAAAGTATGCCATGATTCTGATGGGCTTTCCTTTAATATTCTGTTTCTCTGTTGAATTTCTGGAATTTTCACTAATATAAGTCATGTAGTGTACTTTTTATTTTTTATTTTTTTGATCATAACTAATTGGAATTATGTCTGTCTCATTTGTCTGTATGTCAAATTTTTTTCTGCTTGGAAAGTTTTGTGCTATTCTGTGAACAGGTTTGTGTGTCTGAGACCAGGTTTTTGTTTTGTTTTTTCAGAACTGGGGATTGAACTCAGGCCCTTGCACTTGCCAGGGAAGCGCTTATTCCACTGAGCCATCTCCCCAGCCCCTCCACTGAGCCATCTTTCCAGTCTCGTGATCAGGTTTTTTTATGTTTGCACTGTTTCCTGCCTTTTCACTGACTTTGATCAATCTTAGGTTATTCTCTTTATATTATCTAGAACTGTTGGATTTATTTATATATTTTTTATTCTTTCTTATGTGTTTAGTATAGGGTCTCCAGGGTCTCACTGTGTAGATCAGACTGTGGTCCGTTTTCAGCCTGCCATTTGATGGGATTACAGATGTGTGACACCCAGTCTCAATTGCAGTTTCAGCAAGCCCTGGGGCCTGGGGCTGGGCATCAAACCCCAAGCACTGCATCTGCCTAAGCAGGCGCTTCAGTCTGCTGAGCTATCTGGCCAGCACTTTTTGAGACAATATTTCATTATGCAGTTCAGGGTATTTGTGAACTCACTTTGTGGTCAAGGCTGGCCTCAAACTCACAGCAATCTTTCTGCTTCAGCCTTTGGAGTGCTGTGGATTGATTTTGTAAAATTTTTTGTGGTCCATTTTTTTATTTTTTAAATACAGTGCCTGAGTTTGTAGTGCAGGCATCCTTTAAACTCCATAATTAGTCCTGGGTGGCCTCAAACTTACAGTGATTCGCCTGTTTCAATTTCCTAAATGCTGGGATTCTAGGTGTGCACAACTACACCTTGCTCCACTCTTTTTGTTTTCTCTTTTCCTTTCTCTTTCCTTTTCAGTATCAGAAATTAAACTCAGGACCTAGTGCTTGCCAGGCAGGTGCTGTGCCAACCCTTTTTTTTGGCAGAACCAGGGATTGAACTCAGGCCTTTGTGCTTGTCAGGCAAGCGCTTATTCCACTGAGCCATCTCCCCTGCCCATCTTCTTTTTTTTTTTTTTTTGATACAAGGTCTTGGTTTGTAGTTTAGACTAAGTGTAGTGGTAGATACATTATGTCAACTTGGCCAATAACTGCAGCACAGTTCTGGCTGTTGTGGTCAGCTCTGAAGCACAGTTGGTTCTGCTCCAGAGTGACTCAGCACAAAGAGACCATATAAAGGGGCTGAGGAAATGGTGGTTGTTCCACTTCCTCGGAGGAACTTCAGTCTTCATGTTTGGCTTGACCTTCATTGCCTGGCTTACAGCGCACATTTTCAGCCTCTGGCCTGGATCCTTTGCTTGCATTGCAGACTCCTCAGCATCCATCCCAGACTCTTCAGTCTTCTGTCGCAGACCCATTAGCTGAGGAATAGAGACTTATGTGGAGCACAGCAGTGAGCTTCAGACCTTGGGACTGAATTCCTCAGTCTGGGGTGTGCTGATGCCCTCTGTGCGCTCCCTCTTCTGATCTGCAGCTGTCATAAGCCAATCTCGGAATTCCTTATATATTGTTATCTGTTCCTCTAAGTAAAACGCTGACCAATACAGAAAATGGTACCAGGAGTGGCTCTAGAGAAACAAGGTAATCTCAGACTTGTGATCCTTCTGCCTCAGCTTCCCAGAGTGCTGAGATCACAGGCATGGGCCCCCACATTGTAATGGCTTCATTCTTATTCCCATGAACTTCCAGCTTAAATCCTCTTAAGTTCAAGTGAAAATTGGTGTTCTCTGCCTTCCTTTTAGCTCCATTTCTGATAGGATGAAGTGGTATAGCACAGTGCTGGGATTACAGGCATGCACCACCATGCCGGGTTTTAGTGGCCAGCATGGTGTGCAGTACTGGGGATTGAATCTGATCCTTGTGCTTGTCAGGTAGGTGCTGCTGAGCTATCTTTTTTTTTGTCTTCTTGAGACAGGATCTCACTGTGCAGTCCAGGACAGCCTTGAATTCATTCTGTGGCACAGGCTGGCCTCAAACTCATAGTGATCTTCCTGCCTCAGCCTGCTGAGTGCTGAGATTACAGACATGTGCTACCATGTCCAGCTCTTCATTTTTAAAATTGTTTGTTTTTTGAAACAGACTCTGGCTATGTGGTTCAGGCTGGCTTTGAACTGGGTAGCCCAAGCCGGCCTCAACTTCAAAGCAATTCTCCTACCTAGCCTCCCCAGTGCTGGGATTACAAGTATGTACCACCATGCTAGGCTTCTGTTTCTTCACTGCATTCCAATAGTAGAAGAGCTGTATTTTTTTGTGAGGGCTTTTAAAAAAAAAAAATTATTTATTTATTTTAATGTCTTTTTGAGACAGGGTCTCACTATGCAGTTCAGGATGACCTTAAGCTCATTTTGTAGCTCAAGCTGGTATTGAGTGCTGGGATTACAGGCATGCGCCACCACGCCCGGCTTGTGAGGGCCTTGTGTTTGTGTGTTGGTGGTACCAGGATCAAATTCAGAGCTCATGACTTAGCTACATATCCAGCCCTATCCATTTTTATTTATTTTTTTGAGACAGGGGCTTATTAAATAGCCCAGACTGCCTCACATTTGCTACCCTCTTGTCTCAGTTTGCGGAGTGGCTGGGATTAGACTCTACCACATCCCACAAAAACTTTTCAAGAATTTGGAAAGAGATAAATGGAAACAGTATGTGCTACAGGAATGCCAGCAAATTGTTAACTGAAACAATGCAATTTAACTTTTGAAATGATCCTGGGAAGTATTATTAATCACATTCAATGGTTAAAGACACCACAAATAAGTATATATACATATGTGTATATATTGAGATAGGGTTTCATTATGCAGTTTGGTTGGCCCTGAACTCACTTTGTAGCCCAGGCTGGCAATGAACTCACAAGGGATCCTCCTGCCTCTGCCTTCCTAGTGCTGGGATTTAAAGGTGGGGATGCGCCTCCTCACCCAGCCTTCCAAGTGCATATGAACGCAAAATTGGCAGGTGATTTAAAAAAAATTGGCAGGTGGTGATCCCGCCATGTAGACATGCTATTCATACTGCGTTGCATCTGCTGTTAGCCATCTCTCGAGTCTGGTGCTAAGTGTAAGGCACTATTCCAGGTACTGAAGCTATCAAGCAGTGAAGGAAACAGATCCACACACTCAAATTAACCCTGTAGTGGAGCAGGGGAGGACCATAAATGAGTCTATGGAAGGGAGTACCAAGTGATGTAGCCGGAAGCCAGGCAGGAAGAGCTCAGCTATTTCCGTTTCCTATATGGTGGTCGGTGGACTTCACACGAGAAAAACAAATCCTTACACGACAAAAACAAACCTTTCCCATTTGCTTTCACACTGCCAGCATTTAGCACAATACTAGGCACCCAAACAGGGACTAACTTTCTACTGAATAAACTGTCCTTTCCGACGCAAACAGTCCGAAATCCATTTCTACCAATCTTTGCGTGCTTGCATCACTGGTGAAGGCTACATTATTCTTACTCTTTTATGCACTTCAAACGTCTAACTACCTCTTTGTCTTTACTATCACGAGCCACCTGGAGTGCGCTCACTTTAAAAAACAAAACAACAAAAAACGCTTTCCCAGTTTAATCTTTTTTTTTTTTTTTTTTTTTTTTCGGGACAGGGGATTGAACTCAGACCCTTGCGATTGACAGGGAAGTGCTTATTCTACCGAGCCACCTCCCCGGCCCCGCCGCTTTATTCTTAATAGGAAGTCAACTTTCTAGAGAAAAATTAGCGTCTGGAACTTTTTTCGGCGATTCTGGGTGGGGCTGAATTATCAGTTCATGCAACTTCAATCAATCAGAGCGCAAAGTTCTAACCTCCCCGGAAAAACCTGGAAAACTGAGAAATCCTTTGAACAAGCCTCGTAGGGCCCCCGGGAGAAACCGTGACCTCAAGATGGCGTCGCGCAGTCAAAAAATTCTATCGGCCCTAATCAAAAATGGCAGGATGGGGCGTGGCTTACAGTATGAGCCCTTCTAGTCCCCCCAGGAAACCTCTTCTCTATAGTTTTTCTTCTTTGAGGGGTACGTCAGAGCCGACCGTGGAGACTATCTATATGCTCTCTTCTCTATGGTACCTAGTTTCAAGCTCCGGGCCGCAGTGCATGCTGGGCAAGAGGAAGACCTCCAGAAGCTCCCCGCGCACGGCGGCTGGGTTTGCGGCCTGTGCGAATAGGCGCTTTGGAACCCGTCTTCTGAGCGGGTGGCGAGCAGAAACCTCGAACTGATACCGCTTGTTATAACCTGGAACCTAGAAGGCGGTGAAGACAGCACCGTTTTCTTAGCGGCGGGTAAGTTCTCGCTTCTGAGTTTGAGTGGAAACCCGGTGACTGGTTACCTCAACCCGGCATGGGGGAGGGGGAGGAAAAGCCAGAGTGGCTGCGAGCGGGTGGGGTTGGGGTGAAGGGGTGCGGCGAGGTGAAGGCGGTGGCGTGCGCGAGGCCGGGCTTTCTCCGTTTCCCTAAAGGCCGCGAACAACCTGTGGGCCCGGGAGCCTGGGGAGGCCTGAGCGGTTCTCGCGGCGTCGCCCGCCTTCCCGTCCACGCTGTGCCGTGGACGGCATTGCCGCGCCCGCGTCGGGCTCCTCGTTAGCCGCGGAAGGAGCGACCGCTGTCGGGGGCCTGTCCCCGAGGCCCGCACAGCCCCTGCGTAGGTATTCCGGGCGCGGACGTCCCGGCCCCCGGCTCTGCCTTCGCGCTCGCCACGCGCTCCCTTCTAGCGAGGGGCTGCTTCAGCGGACCTCTGTCCCCTCCCACCTCTTCGGTCGAATTGGCTACGATGTGGCCGAAGCCCCCGATGCATCCTTTCGTCCTTTCCGCGCTGGGGGGGCAGTAACTTGTGCCCATTCATTCCAGGCGGCGAGCGACCTCCACATTTAAACGTGCTGCTTGTCCTTTCTTCTTTGGTTTTCAGCCTGTTAAATATGTAGGTTGTTTTCAAATAGGGATCTACCTTGGAAATGCCATTTTGATCCCGGGCAGAATGGAAAAGACCGAAAGAGGAGATGGGACTTGTCTTGCACCACACTGCTTTAGGGTGAAGTACTTGGGTTAGGTAGTAGTTGGTAGTGTACAAGCAGCTTTGGGGTCTTTTGTAGTTTAAAATTTTTGTTTTTAGGCATGGTGTCACTGTGTAGTAGAGGCAGAACTTGAACTCCCTTAGAGAACCGGGATGGCCTCAAACTCAGAGATCCTCCTGCTTCAGCTTCCATATTACAGCTGTGCACCATTCCTCTCCCCTCTGCCCTTTTTGGGGTCGTTTTTACAGTTTAAAAATTTTTATTGACGTCATTTTATGTAGACTGGGAATTTCAGAAGGAGCATAGAGAGTATTGTATGCCACTGATACTATGTTAAGTCTTTAGATCAAATTGGGAAGGATTGATTTTTTAAAGTTTAGCCCCAAAGGGTTCATAAAATTTGACAGCAATTCAGTTTGTCATCAGTTCTCAGGTTTCAAGTAGACAGTATACTCTTGAAAAAAATACAACAAAAAAACAGTAGTACTTTTTTGGGGCTCCCTATGCAGTTCAGGCAGGCCTCAAACTCAGGATAGCTAGTTTGGAACTCCTACCTCAGCAGGTGTATGCCATCCTGCTGGCTGCCGGATTCGGGATTGAGGAAAATACATAAAATCCTTAATGCATATTCCAGTAACATTTCATTAAGTGCCTAATCCGAATTAATTCATGTTGTTACTTGAGAATTTTACTGATAAACCAGAGCCACACCTTGACTTTTCACTTTCTTTTGTGTTCTCTGATGAGTAGAGGTTTATAAAGTCCAAATTCATGCATTCCTTCCTTTGTCTTTGGTGTATCATTACTAGAAAGAAACATTGTGTTGGAATAAAACATTTTTGGGTAATTTCAGGACAATGGGAAACCTTGGAGTCTCCTTATTATGTTTCTTTGGGAAGGTTAGCTTTCTCTGCAAAGAGAATAACAAATCTATACCAGCTAATGGGTACTTTGGGAGCTTAAATGAGATGACTTTGTACATAAAAGTAAATCATAGTATTAGTATTTTTGCTAAAACATTTTACTAAAATGTAATCCCAGCACTCAAGAGGCTGAAGTAGGAAGATTGCTGTGAGTTCAGGCTAACCTGGCTTACATTGTGAGACTTTGTCTTCAAAAAAGGGAAAAGAAGAAAATTGGCCAACAGTAAATAAAAGGGAAAACAATATTAAAAATTAATGGTACTACTTTTTTTGGGGTTACTGGGAATGAAACTCAGGATCTTGAGCTTGCCAGGCATGTGCTGTGCCGCTGGGCTATGTCCTTAGCCCTGATAGTTGCCTTGTAATTTTTTTTTTTTTCTTTTGTACCTGGAATCAGATGTTCCCAGCTCTTGCTTTTTAATTTTTTGACATAATTGTGACTTTACAAAGAAGTTGGAAGAACACAAATTCTCAAGTGTCTTGTACTTATTATCCAAATATTAACATTTTACTAATTGTCTTAGTTCTCCTCTCCTATCTGGTTTACTTTTGAAATGTTTTGCTACTATATTGCAGATATGTTGGTCCTTAAACCATAAATGCTAAGGTACACTTTCTAACAATTAGGAAGTTTTTCTTTCTTTTTTTTTTTTTTTCTTTTTGAGACAGGGTCTCACTATGCAGTTCAGGCTGGCCTGAAGCTCACTTTGTAGCTCAGGCTGGTCTCGAACTCACAACAATCCTCCTGCCTCAGCCTCCCGAGTGCTGGGATTACAGACATGCGCCACCACGCCCGGCTTAAAGATTTTTTTTTTTTTTATTTCTTTATTTATTTTTTGGCAGAACCGGGGATTGAACTTAGGCCCTTGCACTTGCCAGGGAAGTACTTATTCCACTGAGCCATCTCCCCGGCTCCCCAAGTTTTTCTTTTTTTTTCTCCAGAACAGGGGATTGAACTCAGGTGCTTGTGATTGGCAGGGAAGCCTTTATTCCACTGAGCCATCTCCCCAGCCCCAGGAAGTTTTTCTTAACAGTGTGATGATCAAAATCAAGAAACATTGATAAAATATTGTCTGCTTATTAGGTCAGGGATTTTGCCAGTTTTTGTAAGTTGATTTTTTGAAAATTGCTTTGTGAAAGTGTAATTGACAGATAATTCAATTATTTTAATATATGCAGTTGTGCAACCATTACCCCACCAGGATTTCTTCTGCCTTTCCAATGAAAGTCATTCTCTATATTCTACTTCAGTTTGTGGCAGCCACTAATGTTTGGGTACATGCAGTATTGTTTTTCAATCATTGAAACTGGAAAAATAATGAAGTAGAAATTTCTTGGAAAAAGATCAGTTTCCTGGCTGGTGAGATAGCTCAGCAGACTAAGTGCCTGCTTAGGCAAGCACAGGACCAATGTTTGATCAGAGCCAGTGTTCAGTCACCCGCACCACATCCTATGCTGGCCCTGCCCCTGGGCATGCAGAGCCACCCAATGAAACCCAGTGTGGAGGCCCAGGACTGTAATCCCAGTCCTGGGGAAGCTGAAAACAGGATCACTGCAAGTCTGAGCTGTGTAGTTGAGACCCTGTACCAAATACATAAAGAAAAAAAAAAGATTAGTTCTTTATTTTTGAAGATTCAAAACACTTGAACACGGCTGGGGAGATAGCTCGCAGATTTTAAGTGCTTGTTTGGCAAGCACAAGAACCTGGGCTGGATCCCTGGTACCACATGCTGTGCTGCCCTCAGCCTGACTGCTTGAAACAGTGTGGTGGCACATGTCTGTAATTCCAGCACTGGGGAGGCTGGAAGAGGATCACTACAAGTTAGAGCTGTGTAGTGAGACCCTTTACTAAATAAATAAATGAAAAAGATTTAAAAAGAAAAACTTGAACATTTCTCTTTTATCCTTTTTTCTTTCAATAGAGTCAAAGAGTGTGCAGCTTCTACCACTGAACTGTACACCACTAGCCTGCTGAGTATTTTAACGTCCTTGAAATAAAAAGTCTTGCTGTAAAATAATTTTTCAAACATTTTGTATTCTTTAGGCATCGAACACATTTTTTTCTCCCTAGGAATAATTCCTTTGGACTCCAGTCCATAGAAATTTAATTGTGATATAAGACACTAAAGGACACACTTTGCTTAGGCTGAGGCGATTGTCAGCCTCCATTGCACCAGGCAGCCTATAAACAGGGTAGGAAATTGTATATATCACATTGATAGTCACTGGTATTGGTTGTAGAACCATTAGACTAGCTGTTAAACTTTGTATAGTAGTATAAATTTTACTCTTTCATGAAAAACTAATACAAATAATACCTAGAGGTTTTTTTTTTTGTGGAACTGAGAATTGAACTCGAGCCCTTGAGCTTGCCAGAGAAGCACTTACTCCACTGAGCCATCTCCCTGGCCCCAAGAAATAGTTTTTTGAGGTGGGATCTGGCTCTAGTTCTGGCTGGCTTGGGGCACTCCTGCCTCAGCATCCTGGGTGCTCAGGTTACAGGTTATGCCCCCAGGACCCTGATGCTTGTGAATATTTTAGACATTTTAGTGCACAGGGTCCTGAAAGAACTAATCTATGAATAAGTCCCTGGTGAAATACTTTGTTTCTGTCTGGATATGCCTGCAACAGAAGAATATTTATAAGCAGTTTTTCATGGTTTTTTTTTTTTTTTTTTTTTTTTTTTGAGACAGGGTCTCACTATGCAGTTCAGGCTGGCCTTAAGCTCACTTTGTAGCTCAGGCTGGTCTCAAACTCACAACAATCCTCCTGCCTCAGCCTCCCGAGTGCTGGGATTACAGGCATGCGCCACCATGCCCGGCTTCATGGTGTTTTATATACTTATGGTATTCTCAGGATTGTCAAAAAAGAATGTTTAGAAAGGATAAAGAGAGAAAACATGAAAAAGTACATAAGATGTTGAATAAAATAGATAAATAGTAAATTTTTATCTCTATTGAGGTAAAAATTACATGCAGTAAAGTATCCATTTTAATTTGTTTTGAGATGTTTGTATACTACCACTTATACAGATTGGGAGCATTTTATTGTCTGTGCTTGTTTTTGTTATTTCATGCTGTGAAATTTCACACTTAGTTTTTTTACTACTTGTAAGTTAGAATATATGTATATATATTTTTTTTCTAAATTTAAATTATTTTTTGGTGCAACTGGGGGTTGAATTCAGGCCCTTGTGCTTGCCAGGGAAGCACTTATTCCACTGAGCTATCTCCCCAGCCCTGACTATTTTAAATATACTACTTGAATCACTTCATACTAATAATTTTTTTTCTTAAATTCATCATTCAGTCCTTAACAAATCCTTTTGGTTATCTATAAAATAATTCACAGAGTCCAATAATTTGTTACCATTTGCTAGCCATAATCTTCTTAGATTATTGAGTTGTCTCCTGCTTCCCTCTGTTCCTTTCTCATTTTTTTTTTTTTTTTTTTTTTTTTTTTTTTTTTTTTTTTTTTTTTTTTTTTTTTTTTTTTTTTTTTTTTTTTTTTTTTTTTTTTTTTTTTTTTTTTTTTTTTTTTTTTTTTTTTTTTTTTTTTTTTTTTTTTTTTTTGAGACAGGGTTTAGTTATGTACAGTTCTGTCTTGGTTCACAAATTTTTTGTTTTACAAACAATTTGGATCCCAAACAGAAGCACTTGGCAGAAATTTGTGTTTTTTGCAAACTGCATGGGGTCATAAATACCACAGTGGCCATGTTTCCCACACATGTTAAGTTCATGAACTGTTCAGGTTGTCCTGAAACTCACTGTGCAGCTTAGGCTGGCTGTGAATTCCTGCCTCAGTCTCTACCCAGTCCTGGAATTATAAGTGTGCACCATGAGTTCAATCCCTGGTTCTGCCAAAAAAATTTTAAAGAGTAAAAAAACAATAAGTGTGCACCACCATGCCCAGTTCCCTTTAGTGGCCAGTGATACTATTAAAATATAAGCCAGGTCAACAAGTTTTCAAATGTCTTCCATCTCATTCAGAGTAATAAACCAAAAGTTTTACTGTGTTTTGCCAAGGCTTTGTTCTCTGAACCTCCTCCCTGAGTAATGCTATTTGTTTCTTGATTTCATAATCAGTCCCCCTTAACCCAACACTGGCACCCAAGGCCTATGCACAGAGCTACATACAACTCCTTTTTTTGAGACAAGATTTCACTGTGCAGTTCAGGTTCAGGCTGGCCTTGAACTAACTTTGTAGCCCAGGCTAGCCTCAAACTCTCAGTATCTTCCTGCCTCAGCATCTGGAGTGCTGGGACTTGCTACCACATCTAGCCTCCAGCCTTTTCTTTGATGCTATTTTGAAATGTGATAGCACTGAGTTGCCTAGAATGTGGCATTGCTACTGCCTTGGTCTTTCAGAGTGCTGGGATTATAGGCTAAGGCAACTGCGTCCAGCTTCTGATTTTCCTATTTACCCAGCTACAGACTGTTTCATGTTCCTCACTTAACTACCATGCCTACCTAAGGCATTTTTTATATTTTCCATTTCCTTTGTTTGGAAGGCTTCCCCACTCTATAATGTGAATGTTTCCTGCTTGTCCTCTTTCAAATATTTGTTCAAATCTTTACCATCTTTGTGAGGCCCACTCTGGATTTGAAATGTACCACTCCTCAGCTCTTTTACACAATGCTCAGCAACCTTCTTTTTTTTCCTTTTTGGCCTTTTTAAGACAGGGTCTCACTATGCAGTTAGGCTGACCTTGAGCTCACTTTGTAGCCCAGGCTGATCTTGCAATGATTTTCCTGTCTCAGCCTCTCAAGTTGTAAGATTACGGGTGTATGCTACCACTCTTGGTTCTACCCACCAACTTTCAATGTGGGTATGAGATCATTACACATTAGATTATCTGAAGGAGCAGCTGATGATCTTTTCTAATGATTTTTTTTTTTTTTTTTCAGAACTGGGGATTGAACTCAGGCCCTTGCGCTTGCCAGTGAAGCGCTTATTCTATTGAGTCATGTCCCCCACCCTTCTTTTTTTTTTTTTTTGTCTTTTTGAGACAGGGTCTCACTATGCAGTTCAGGCTGGCCTTAAGCTCACTTTGTAGCTCAGGCTGGTCTTGAACTCACAGCAATCCTCCTGCCTCAGCCTGCCTAGTGCTGGGATTACAGGCATGTGCCACCATGCCCGGCTCCCCCCCCCTGCCCTTCTAACGATTTTAAGAGTTTATACCTAATCATTCATTTTACATAGCAAAACTGAAAACTGTTGAAATAGGTTGCTAGTACATACTGTTTCAAGTGAACATTAGTGTTTATTCAAGATCAACAGAAAGATTTATTTATTTATTTTTGCAGAGCCAGGGATTGAACTGAGGTGCATGTGCTTGCTATGGAAGCTCTTATTCCACTGAGCCATCTCCCTGGTCCGAGAAAGATCTATTTTTTAAAAAAATAAATCATATAAGTGCTTGCGTGGCAAGCATAGGGTCCTGAGTTCAATCCCCAGTACCACAAAAAAAAAAGTCATGAAATTTAGCCTTTAAGGGCTGGGGAGATAGCTTGATGGTCTAAGTGTCTGCCTGGCAAGCACAAGGACCCAACTTCTATCCCTGGTACTACATGCTAACCAACAAAACCTGTAACCCCAGTGCTAGGGAGGCTGAGACAGGAGGATCACTTCGAGTCTGAGCTTCAAGTGAGACCCTGTTTTAAATGGTTTTGTGAGCTAGGTCTTGTTCTGTAATTTAGGCTGGCCTTGAACTCATTGTATATCCTACGCTGGCCTCCAACTCAGCAATTCTGTAGTCTCAGCCTGCTGAGTGTCAGGATTACAAGTGTGCAACACCTGTATTAAAATCAGTAAAATATAAATCAGCATTAAAAACAGTAAAATATATCTTAAATACCAAGAGTATAGCTTTATTGTTAGACTGTCATATCTAAGACTGATGGGAGAAAAGTAGTTCTAAAAATGAATTCAGGGCCCAATTTTGAATTTAGTAACCATTGTGAAAGGAGCAGTGGTCCATTGCTGACGTAGTACCTGATACATGATAGCTGCTTAATAAATTTGTCTGTTGACATCCTTAGACTTTATTTACTGTTTGATTAATTAATCTATTTATTCAACAGGTAATGTAAGAACTGCCCTCCTAAGAAAGTGCTAAGGTAGAGTATTATAATAACACAATAGCTGTAAGTAGGACAGTAGTAATTCTGTTTTAAGAGAAAATACATGCTCTCTCATCTTTCTTTTTTTTTTTTTTTTTTTTTTTTTTGTATGGAACCAGAGATTGAACTCAGGCCCTCTTACTCGCCAGGGAAGCACTTGTTCTGTTGAGCCATCTCCTCAGCCCCTCATCCTTTTATATAGAATTATTTTTTACTGAGCCGGGGATTGAACTTTGACCCTTGCTCTTGCCAGGAAAGTGCTTATTCCACTGAGCCATCTTCCTGACCCCTTTGTTTTTGTTTTGGGGAAGAAAATATTATCAAAAGATTATTAAGAAACTCAACATACTTAGAGTACTTGTCTTTTTCTCTTTGTTGTGTTTTTTTGAGTCTCCCTGTGTGGCCCAGGCTGGCCTCATACTAGGGATGATCCTCCTGCCTCAGCCTCTCAAGTGATGGGATTACATGCATGTGCCTAGTTTATGAAAAACATGTGGCTTATGTTTTTCTCGTGTAATACATACACTCTAATTTCTACCTAAATTTCAAAGTGTTTACAGAATAGTACCTTATTCGTTGAACATGTAGATCATCCTAGAAATCCCTTTACCTATAAAGTTTTCTAAATAGTTTAAGTGTGCTGTGCTTTTCACATTGAAGTTTAGATTTTAAAGATTTTGTGTTATCCTATCTTACTAAGTCATGGGAACGGTCTGAGGAAGAACAGTTATGAGCATGAAGGATGTGCTTTTCTGTTGGGAAGAACTGTCTAATAAACAGGTAAAAACATACTGAACCTCTTTAGTGATGAAAGAAATATAAATTGGAATGAGTTTTTTTTTTTAACCTGTTGGCTATTAAAATTTAAGTACTGGTTTATTGGCCAGGTTATAAGGAAAAGACAGGTACCTTTCTATGCTAGTTTTGGGGGTTGATATGGAGGTAAAGTATGGATACACACACTTTAGTACTAACTTGTATTGTAGAATTATTTGTACTGGTACCTAGTGTTTTATGTCCATTATATTGTAGAATGTTGAGCATTATTTGTGGTAGAATAATTACTCGACATCTGTGTTATTATTTATTGCATTACCAAGATTGAAATAGGATTTTTTTGAACTGATGAGGTGTTGGTGAAGATGGAGGTAATAGAAGAATATTATTACTTGTAGAAAGCTTGAATTATTATATATTAGTTTGTACCTACAAAGACCTATAGAAAACACAATATGTGCCTGTTGAGATTAGTGGGAAAGAAAGTGGAAGACTTAAACTTTTCATCATCTCTCTTCTGAAGGGTGAGTAAAACAATCATAAAACACAAGAGAAAATAGTGGAGACATTTTAAAAAGATTTTAATAGTTCTAGACTGGTTCAGTTATGAAGAGATTGCAGTTAATAGGTCCAGAGTTTTTCCTAATGTTCAATAGAAATATATTCCTCTTGTTTATCAAACCACTAGTATTGGAATTATTTATGTGGGATGAACTTATTTTGGCTATTTTTTATTTTTTTGTCTTTTTGAGACAGTGTCTCACTATGCAGTTTAGGCTGGCCTTAAGCTCACTTTGTAGCTCAGGCTGGTCTCGAACTCATACCAATCCTCCTGCCTCACCTTCCCAAGTGCTGGGATTACAGGCATGCGTTGTTTTCCCACTTTTTCTCATAGATGTAGATGCTGAAATATGTTCATGAAATAAAAGATTTTGAGGGAGGAGACATTATGATTTGTTACAGTTTTTTCTTTTTTTTGAGACTATGTTCTTACTGTGTGATACAGTAGGCAGGCTTTGAACTTGCTATGTAACCTGGCTAGCCTCAAACTCACCATCCTCCTGCCTCAGTTACCTGTGTGCTGGTATTAAAAGTGTGTGCAGTGGTGCCTAGCTATTATTTTCTGAATCTTTTGAAAAACAAATGGCTACTATCTGGTAACAGTGGTCAAGCCAGGTGTGGTAGTGCATACCTATCTGTTCTCTAGACTGTTGTAGCCTAAGGCAGGAGGACAAAGTTGAGCTTAGACTGAGTGAATCAGTGACTGGGGAGATGAGCTGTTTGGTGTGAGGGCCCTGGGGTCATTCCCAGCACTGGAGGGATAAAAGGTTTCTCTTTTTTTTTTTTTTTTTTTTTTGGGTCTTTTTGAGACAGGGTCTCACTGTGTACTTTAGGCTGGCCTTGAGATCACTTTGTAGCCAGTGCCTCCCAAGTGCTGGGATTACAGGCATGTGCACCATGCCTGGCTGGGTTTTTTTTTTTTTTTTTTAGTCCAGGTTGGTCTCAAACTCCCTGGCTATCTTCTTCCCTCAGCCTCCAGAGTGCTGGGATTATAGGCTGTATCCATCCCTAAGACATTTGTTTTTACATGTAAGAAAAATGAATTTTCATTTTCATAAGCTGTACTCTATAGTTGAGTGATTATGTGGTCTGATGTTAATTCCTTTCTTCCATACACTCAGATTTATAGGAGTGCTGACTGATACATTTGTTCTTCAGGAATTGGACAGCACTGAGTCAGATAATCTTAAACCTTGTGAATTTAGTTTGTAGGGTGTTGATGGGTACCAAACAAAAAACATCAGAGTAAACTATTTGATACCTTTTTATATTGTAAGTCTGGTTTAAAAGATTCATTTATGTTTGGTATTTAATTTTTGGATATTAACTGAACCTCAAAAATTTTTTTTTCCTTTATATGTATTTCTACATGATCGTAGGAGTCTATCCTGAATTTAGATCTACATTTTGGGCGCTTATTTTAGAAAAGATCTAAGTTTTAAAAATTCTGAATGGACAGACAGAGAAAAGAGGGTCTTTGCCAACTCCTTTGGGTAAGAAAATTTTAGACTTTTGCAGATACTCTAAAAATGAAGGTCAACAGTAGGCACGTGAAATTATTATGGTTTCAAATACAGTAACTGTTAATGATTTCTTTCTTTAGACTGCTGCAGTAAGAATGTCTTTTCCCCCTCATTTGAATCGCCCTCCCATGGGAATCCCAGCACTTCCACCGGGAATCCCACCCCCACAGTTTCCAGGCTTTCCTCCACCAGTGCCTCCTGGTAAGTTTGTTTTTGTTTTTGTTTATTCTAAGCTTGTACTTTTGTGATTGTCATACTGATTTTAGGAGAATGATGGAAATGTGACTATACCTTAACAGTAAAGTTGCCATTTAGTATCATTCTGAAAATGAATGTGTTTTCCTATAGCAGTAGATTTTATATATGGCTTTTTTTGAATCTTTTAGAATCTACTGTTTATGAATAATAGGTACTAAGTGCCTGCCTAGGCAAGCTGTGTGCTGGCCCTATAGATAAGTACAAACCTTAATCCCAATGCTGGGGAGGCTCAAATAGGACAACTTATGAGTCCAAGTGAGTCTGCGTAGTGAGACATAATACATAAAATTAATAATACATAAAATTGAATAAATACATAAAATTAAAAAGAAAAAGGTATAGTTAGGCGTGGTGGTGCATGCCTGTAATCCCAGCACTCAGGAGCCTGAGGCCAGCCTGAACACATTGTGAGACCCTGTCTCAAAAAAGGCAAACTAAACTAAACTAAACTTGTATGGTTCAAAATCAAAATGTATAGAAAATTACAGAGTGACAAATTTCCTTTATATACCTGCCTTCATTCCTCTTTCTTTGGCAGAACCAGACATTGAACTCAGGCCCCTGCCCTTGCCAGGGAAGCACTTATACCACTGAACTATCTTCCCGGCCCTCATTCCTCTAATTGAGAGGGAAATAAGATGAGGCCATTAATTTCTTTATCTTTTTAGTATTTGTTTTGTTTTTATTTTTATGTATTTAGTACAGGGTGTTCAGCATCTCACTACATAGATTAGACTCTAGACTCATAGTGATCCACCTGTTTTCAGCCTCCTAAGAACTGAGATTACAGGCAAGTGCCACCATGCCCATTCGCAATCGCTGTCTCAGGGCCCCCAGGGAGCAGGACCTGCGCAGCATGCTAGGGATTGAACCTTGGCTGCTGCACTCTGCCTAAGTAGGTGCTTTTAATCTGCTGAACTAGCTGGTCGACACTTCTTTTTAGTTTTTTAAAGTGGATTTTAAGCCAAAATAGAAATGTAGGGCTGGGGATGTAGCTCAGCAGCACGGTGTCTACCTGGCCAGTGCAAAGTCATGAGTTTGATTCCTGGTACAAAAAAAGAAAAGAAATAAATGTACTTTTTCACTCTTAATTTTGGGTGGGGCATTTGGTACCAGGAATCAAACTCAGAGCCTTGTCTTTCCTAGGCAGGGGCTGAGCCAAACAGCTACATCCCTGGCCCTGGAGATGTTTCTTTAGTATACATAGCATTTTTCGTTAGTTCATTTGTTTGTTCTTCCATTCAGGAGATAGGGCTTCTCTATGTAGTTCTTGCTGGCATTGCACTGTGTAGGCTAGTATAGCCTCATAGGGAATCCTGTTTCAGCCTTTGAGTGATTACATCACAGGTGTGCACTGCCATATCTTAACATTCTTTATTCTTTTGTGGTACCCGGGAATTGAACTCATGACCTTATGCTTGTCAGGCAAGCACTTTTTTCACTGAGCTATTTTCCCGGTCCCATTCTTTTTTATTTTTATTTTTATTTATCCCTATCTTTTTGAGATGGGTCTCACTATGCAGTTTAGGCTAGCCTTGAACTCACTTTGTAGCCTGTTCTGGTCTTGAACTCTCAATAGTCCTGTGTTTGCCACCAGACCCAGTTTAGTAGTTTGCCCATTAGTTTTTTTTTTTTTTTTTTAACTTGACAGTGTATCTTGGAGAGCTATTCAGATCTGTGTTTAGGAGCTTTCTTCAAAGTTCTGTGGAGTTAAAAACAAAAAAAATGCGCTAAAAAAATGCGTAAGCATTGTATCACTTGCCTAATCATCCTCAGACAAATGGAGCTGGCATTACAGGCATATGCCACCACACCCAATAGGCAAACTTGTTATTGCTGTGCTTTTCAATTTGTGGTCCTAGAGGTCTCACAAATGGTAAGGAACTATTCTACCTTTGAGCCACATTTATGAATATGACTTTTTTGTTATTTTTGAGATGGGTTCTTGCCATGCAGTTCAGGCTGGTTTGAATTCACTATGTAGCTCAGGCTGGCCTCAGCTCACTGCAATTCTCCTGCCTCAGCCTTCCAAGTCCTGGGATTATAGGCATATGCTCCCGTGCTTCTGAGGATTGAACCCAGGGCTTTAGGCATGCAAGGCAAGAGCTCTGCCACTGAGCCACATCCCCAGCCTGAATGACAATTTTTTGTGGAGTATTTATTTATTTGTGTGGAATGTTTAAAACTTCAAAAATCAGGGGGTTGGGGAAGGATAAGCTTTTAAGAATCATAACAACACTGGGAGCCTGTGGGTTAGCTCAGTTGTTTAAGCACTTGCTCTGGCAAACCCTGGCAAGTGCAGGGGACCCCAGGTTCAATTCCTAGCTCCACATGCTGCATCACACCCACCCAACCTTAAGGCAGCCTGAGCCAGTCAAAAAAAACTGTAACACTCCATACACTTAACATTTCATAGAGTAAGAAGCAACATTTATATAAAATTTTTAAATATTTGCCTGTGTAACTGAGCTGGTTTAATCTGCTTCTTCAAAGTGATTATTGGGGTGGCCATATAGCTCAGCAGATTAAAGTGCCTGTTTCAGGTGGGCTCAGGGCATACTGAGATGGTGATTGAGAATGACTGTGGTGGAGCTGATGGCTTGCACCTGTAATCCCAGCACTTGGGAGGCTGAAAATGAGGATTACTATGAGTCTGATCTATGTAGTGAGACCCTGCAGACTGTACTAAATACATTAAAAAAAAAAAAAAAAGGGATTGATGTTACCATCCAAAGCCAGTAATGTATAAGTTTAAATACTGCTAGGTTTTTTTTTTTTGGTGGAACTGGGGATTGAACTCAGACCCTTGCACTTACCAGGGAAGCGCTTATTCTACTGAGCTATCTCCCCAGCCCATATACTAATTTTTTTTTTTTTTTAAAGACAAGGTTTTGCTATATAATAGTTCAGACTGGCCTTGAATTTGCTACAGTCCCCTGCCTTAGCCTCCCAAGTGGTGGGATTTCAGGAATGTACCATCAAACCTAGTTACTTGACTAGTTTATTACTCCTTGTAATAATTACCAAATTCTGTATAGCCATTTAGTTGCTCTTTAATGGAGCATAACTGGATCAAATTCTGTTCAAAGGAGTACGGAGGAAGCAGGAAAATGAATAAAATTAGTTGTGAGGTATGAGATTAATAACCATAGGACAGTGTTCTGAACAACTTCTTTACATTTTTCCTTTGGCTTATATATCCTGATTTTGTTTGTATATTTATGATCATAATGTAAATCTGTATTTTGATAGGCTGTTATTATCCGTTTTAAGGCCATAATCCAATTCCAAAATCCATGAAGTTCTGAAAACCAAAAACTGTTTCATAGCTCATTGGGTGGCAAAATGTTACCTGAATGAAGGTATTTATAGTCCTGGTTCATCCCCCTGCGTGTGAATATTCATGTTTTTCTGCAGAAATATATATATGTATATATATATTTTTTGAGACAGGGTCTCACTATGCAGCTCAGGCTGGCCTTAAACTCATTTTGTAGCTCAAGCTGGTCTCGAACTCACAGCAATCCTCCTGCCTCAGCCTCTCGAGTACTAGGATTACAGGCATGCACCTCTGCTTCAGAAATGTTAATGCACTAATTATAGGGTGCTCTTCCTCTGCTGGGGGCATTACATAAAATATGTTCCACACACTTTGAAAAGTTTATAAAATGCAAACTCTGAATTCTCTAAACCTTGGCACTGCAGGCATCACAGGCATAAGAACATCTGGCCACAGGAGTTTCCAACCAGGGTTTGTGGAGCTCTTTCCACTCCTTATCTGTGTGTATGAATGGTCAGCTCTGGGACGGAACAGAACCTCTGTCTATGCTGCTTGTTGCTGTGTCCCTAGCCCCGATGGCTTCTTTGCAGGCTAGGCACCTTTTGTCCACTGCAAGTCTCACCTTTGTCCTCTACCTGTCTATGATCACTATAGCATCCAGTCTGAGCACAGTCCCGCTGAACCAGCTCCTCTTTTGGTGCCTAGCCTCCCTTGACCTCTGTTATCTCCCTGGGTCTTCCAACCTTTGCCTGCCTCCTGTGAGAATTGTACCAGGTCTGTGGGGTCACAGAGTTCTGACCTTGTTTGTGCTGTAGATTCCTTCTGGTCCTCTGACTCCCTGTCCTGTGGTTCTAGTCCCCGGTTGTTCTGTTGGGATCAGAGTCAAGCCAGTCTCTCTGCTTCTGCCCCCTACCCTCTGGGTAGAGCCTGCTGTAGCACAGTAGTGGGGCTCAGGGCAACAGCTTGTTGACTGCCCATCACTATTGCATAAGGCAGTGAAGTGTGCATGGTTCCCCTGGCAGGTCCCTGTCCCAAGAGTCTGTCACAGCGTCCCTTTGGCTCATCTTCTTCTAGGGCTTGGGGTCCCAGGAAGCTTCTGGTTGCATCATTTGTCCCTGCAGCCACAGCTCAGGAGCAGGTGAAAACCTGCTTGGGAAGCCCAAGGGCAACGGGAGCCCTGCTGTACAGGAAGGGTTGAGAGCTGAGTGCAGGAGGTGGCCTGTTCTGCTGCTCAGGCTGCTTTGGGGACCCTTGTGACAGGACTCAGTTCTATCAAAGGAGCCCTGATTCTGAGAGCAAAAATTCCAGCTCTGGGGGTCAGAGCCTGCTCCTGTTCCTGCTACTGCTGGGCTATTTGTGACATGAAAGTTATAGGAGCAATAAAATAGGCCCTCCAGGAGTGAGCACTCCAGAAGTGACATGGGAAGGTCTACTGGAACTGACAGCTTTCTGTGTCTGGTCTCCACCATGACCATGGACAGGAAACAGAGCAGGCAGGCACTCCTACCTTATGAAGGCTGGGGAAACTGAGGCATGGCTTAAAGGGATTCCATGCCCTCAAAACAGTGCTTTTACCACCCAGAAGAATCCCACAAGGGGATGCTACAAGCTGAGCTGTGGGACTGGGCCAGGGAACAGAAATCCCCCAAGGACCATGGACCCCAGTGCTGCTGGAGGCTTGTTTCTGTCTGCCCTCTGTCTTCCTGGCACCAGTCGGCTCAGCTACACCCCTTGATTTGTGGCATTGGATCTTGCCTTTGTTTCTGTACTTTCTCTAAATTAAAAGCCCATTACTGCCCCTTTAAAAAAAAAAGTTATAAGCAATAATAGTTTGTTTCTAAAGAGATTCAAAATGGCAGTATAACTACTGGTTGAGAATGAGGAAGGGTGGTAATGGGTAACATGCACATTGTATCAAATTACGAATGGAAAGAGACTGACAGTTTTTTAAAAACTGATTGGCAGACCCTAAGGTCAAACTGTTGCTGTTTTCTTGTTACTGGTTTGGATTCTAATGTGGACATACCAATGTGGACCTTTATTCGGAGTGGTAATGCTGTTGCTTTCTGATTCCATTTATTTATTTTTCTGTTTAGCAAAACATACTTGGGTGATAAATAAGAGTTTATACTCAGATACTATTGGCATTCTATGTAAGCATCAATTCTTTAAAAGGCAGAATAGATAATGACACTTCACTTGAGGTTGATTTTAAGTAAGTTAATGTATATAGCAATCACATTTTAAGTTAGAAAGTAAGTTCAGAGTACTAATGGCCATTATTTTTCTGCAAAAAGTAACATAGGTCTGTAGAAAAATTTTTATCCATAATTCCTTAGTTCCCTTCCCCATAGGCAGCCTTCTCAGTTTTTATGGTAATGACTTTCCACTGTTTGTTTTTCCCCCATTTCCTTTTTAAAAAACTCCTAGCATACTATTCACATTTTATGTGTTTTCTTCTATTTTAGCATATATCTCTACAGTGGATGGCACTACATTTTCCAGTGTAATTTAGAAATAACTGGCAGTATAGCTTAGTGGTAGAGGATGTGCTTAATATGTCCAGGCCTTGGGTTGAATCTGCAGCTCCACTTAAAAAAATAAAAAAAATAAATAAAATTGTGCAATGTGTTTTTCCATTTAAAAAATTACTCTTCTGAGTTTTAAAAACATGCATCGACACCATTGTTAATCCATAATTGAAGTCTTTGTGAAAGTTCTTATTTTAAGGATCAGAGAACCAGATGAATATGCACTGGTACCTAGGAACTTTGTATTCCTTAAATAAAAGTGATAGCCATTTTCTTATTTTTATTTATTTATTTATTTATATTTTATTTATTTTTTTGTCTTTTTGAGATAGGGTCTCACTATGCAGTTCAGGCTGGCCTTAAACTCACTTTGTAGCTCAGGCTGGTCTTGAACTCACAACAATCCTCCTGCCTCAGCCTCCGGAGTGCTGGGATTACAGTCATGCGCCACCATGCCCGGCTTGATAGCCATTTTCTTTTCAGAATTTTTTAAGTTGATGAGACTGATCTGATAGAACCATGCTTTTAGAAAAACATTCATACTCATTATCTATTTAAATACAGGATTACAGAAAACTATATCTTCTAAAATTTTTATAACAGGACATAGAAAAACAATTTTATCAAATTTATTCCATATAACAGTCAACTGGTTGAAATGACATTCAAGCCGTACCCAGGGTTAACACTGCATAAACATGTGATCCTTGATTAATTCTGTATCTCATTTATATTTACTGTTAGTAGGGATACCTGTGATCCATAGAGTTGATTACAATGTGATAACATAATGTCCTTAAGCCAAATTTTCCTCTACTTGTAGGGACACCAATGATTCCTGTACCAATGGGCATTATGGCTCCTGCTCCAACTGTAAGTATAACTTGAGGTATTAGGGATTGTAGTAATGCTTTTTAAAGCTGAAAAACCTTGGTAAACTTGAATTAAGTTATTTTATAAGTTCTTAGAGCCGGGCGTGGTGGCGCATGCCTGTAATCCCAGCACTTGGGAGGCTGAGGCAGGAGGATTGTTGTGAGTTCGAGACCAGCCTGAGCTACAAAGTGAGCTTAAGGCCAGCCTGAACTGCATAGTGAGACCCTGTCTCAAAAAAGACAAAAAAAAAAAAAAAAAAAAAAAAAAAAAATAAGTTCTTAGAATATTATTTGTAAGTACTTAAAACATTGAGTATCCATAAATACTGTATCACTTAATTTGGTTATATGCATTTGTCCTAAGATACATTCCAAAATAATTCTAATTTTGCGGGGGGGAAGGGGGAACCGGGAATTGAACTCAGGCCCTTCTTGCCAGGGAAGCACTTATTCCACTGACCCATCTCCCCGGCTCTGCAAAAAGTTGTATAATCCCCTCCCTGTTATTCTTACTAAACTCTATACTTGTTATTATTAAAAAAAAAAAAAAAAAATTGGTACCACAAATTAAATTCAGGACCTTGTTTTTTTTTGTGGTGATGGGAATTGAATTCATGACTTCGTGGATGCTGTGTTGCTGAGCTATATCCCTAGCCAGTTATAGATCTAATACATTGGCACTTTCAAATTTTCTCATTTCATCTTGGTTCTGTGAATTGGGGAACTGAGTTTATTTATCTGAGGTTTTCTTTTTGTGGTATTAAAGATTAAATGTAGAAGTTAGATTCATCCCCAGCCCCTCCTCTTTTTTTTTTTTTTTTTTTTTTTTTTTTTTTCAGAACCAAGGATTTGAACTCAGGCCCTTGCACTTGATAGGGAAGTGCTTATTCTACTGAGCCTCTTTCCTGGCCCCCCCATCCTCTTTTTAAATTTAATTTTTTTTATGTGTAATGTAGTTACTGATACCTGTAAACTTGTTAAATTTAAGTTTTCAAACAAGTTCTTGCTAAATTGCTCAAGCTGGGTTCAGATTTATAATTTCTCCAACTGGCTCAGCCTGCCCTAAGGGTGGGGCTGGTGCAGCATGTGGTAGTGGTGGGGATCAAACTTCAGTCCCTGCACACTTGCTTAAGCTTGCCTAAGCAGGCTTTTTAGACTGCTGAGCTTTCTCTGGCCCAGATTTGTAATCTTTCTGCCTCAGCTTCCTGGAGTGCTGGGATTACAGGTATGCTTGACCACAGCTGGCCTGTGTGTATGATCTCTTAAAAAGAATGTGGAAATAGTCCTTATAAAAATTTGAAGTGTAATAGTTTTTTTTTTTTTTTTTTTTGTATCAAGGGATTGAACTCAGGAACTTGTGCTTGCCAAGCAGGCACTTAAGCTGCTGAGCTATCTCCCTGGCCTGAAGTATAATTCTGTTGAGTATCTTTTGAGTATTTTTCTCCTTCCCACCTCTCTAGCCCTTTTTTTTTTTTTTTTGTCTTTTTGA
>PVKA01028117.1:0-29730 GCA_004027165.1 Ctenomys sociabilis
GCTCCCAGCTCCTGGAGGTCTCAATCCGTATTCAGCTGGGTCCAGGCAGAGCAGCACAAGCAGAAAGCAACTTTTCAAGGAGGCAGCAAAGAGCAGAAGCCAAAGAGTAGCAGCAGCAGCTCAAGCAGCGAGCTTCTCTCCCCTCCTTATATAGAAATGCAAATCACCTGCCCCAGGACAGGTGCGGCGTCCACACCCACGGTGATCAGGCACAAGCTCCAGAAGCCGCCCAAGGCTGCAGGAGGCTGTGCGGGACACCTAGGCACAAACCATGACGGGTTGTTTAGAATTAGAAAAGTGAAATACAAGTCAGAAACCAGCCTCACAAGCACAACCTGTTTCTTCCTTCACCCCAGCTCCATGTTTCCACATGCATAGTAGCTTTCTTCTACTCAGTTTCCCTGACTTTATTTTGTGTCAGGCTCCCGAGTCTTCCCTGGAATTCTCAGCCCAGTTGGGATCCAGTTCCCTGTTTTCTGGACTGATCTCTCGTTAATGGTGTATTGTCTGACTGGTGTTAAAGTGAACTGTGCCTATGGCTCACATTCCTTCCTAGGCTTGAGGCATCCTGCGGAGTGGATCCAGGCCAACCATTCTGTTTTCCAGGCAAGAGGAAAGGTAGGGGAAGGAACGCAGAGATGTTTAGTCTCTTGTAAGGACAAGGTGGTCATCTGAGATGGCGCAGCCCATTTCTATACCAAAGGTGTGGGCTTCACTCTGATATTCTGGACGGGGCTACCTGGCACTTGTTTATGTCCTCATCAAGGTCCTGCTCATCTAAGGTGGATGGAAAGGGAGAAAAGAGTACCTCTACAGTAGAGCCACTTAACATACTCTTCTTGGGTCAGGTGATCCGGGCCAACACCACAAGGCAGGGTGGTGGTGTGTACCCTTGATAGGGTGTTATAAACATTGATGTCAGACATCTGTGTGATGCCAGAGTTTCCCACCTACCGTGGTGTACTGTCAAATGCCTCATAATGATGTTGGCAGGGGGACAGGCAGCCAGCCGGATGTCCAGTGGGAACTTGTGAATCTTCAGCTTTCTGGGAACACTGACCCCACTGCAAAAAGAAGCACCCCACAACCAAACTACCTAGGGAGTCCCTGGGTTGCTGCTGGGAGAAATGGTTGATGAGGGCACCAAACTTCCTGCCCCAAGCAGAGGGACTCCAGTAAGCCACACCAGACTCTGGAGTGACCCCTGGGGTATGTATTGGGGCTAGAAGGCAGCACAGTCCCCTGGCAGAGATTATCATCATTTAAAACTGAGGCTCTGAAAACTACAGCTGGAAAGAATATGTTCCCTTTCCCAGAATGCTTCAGCAATAATCAAGCTGAGGAACACCCCCAAAACTCAGCAGTCCCTGCCTCTGTGTGGTCTTATCTCAGAAATGGGAGATGTAAAAGACCCAAGGAACAGGGGCTCACAGCCCCCAGCACCTGCCCATTCAGGACTGAACTTCATGGGGTCAGGTTGACATACAAGGGGTGTAGACTCAAGGGTGTCTATAGACAGGACTTACCTTTCACTCAGCTGCTCGATACTGTCCAAACTGTGGCAGTCAGCCCACCTCTGGTCCCTGCCTTGTTCCTGGTACTACAGGAATGATAGCTCTGCTGACCAAGTCGTACTCCAGCATATGAGTGTAATACTCATGGCTAACGGTTGTCACACTCTCTGCACAGGCCAGCACCCGGTGGCATACAGAGACCTTCGTGGGCCTGTGCTCCTATTATCATCATCTTGTGGCTGGGGAAACCAGTCCAGAGCAATGATACCACTTGCCTGAGGTCACCCTATTTGCAAAGATTAAATCTGATGTTGGAGCCAGTCCTATTTACCCAAGAGTTATGTCACCAACCACATTCTGTCCAGTGTGATCCAGGAGGAAAAGAATGCTGTGTGGAACATCACACTGGTGGGGACAGCACAAGGGGCAGCTGTGGAGGCTGGACAAGGGTGCTGGGCTGCAGGGGAGGGAAGGAAGAAGATAAATGGGAGAAGGAAGGGTGAGGAGGGGGCTGTCCGAGAGGGCCCAGCGCAGAGCCCAGCTATCAAACAACTGGAATCTGGGGGGAACTGAAATTTCTGTGGTGAGAACACACTTAAAATCCTCTTTGGGGTTGGGGATGTGGCTCAGTAGTAGAGCATTTGCCAAGCGTATGCAAGTTCCTGGGTTCCATCGTCAGAGCTGTGAAAAGCAAAACAAAAAAACTCTCTTGGTTATTTCCAAGTGAAAATCTTTATAAACCACAGTCACACTGCTCTGCAATCAGGCGATGGATATAGTCATTCATCTGATTAGACCTCCTTACAACGTATATCTGCACTGAAATACCACATTGTACCCTGTACGGATGTACAACCATTATTTGCCAATTCAAAATAAAATGAAGCCGAGTGTGGTGGCATAGGCCTGTTATCCCAGCACTCGGGAGGCTGAGGCAGGAGGATTGTTGTGAGTTCGAGACCAGCCTGAGCTACAAAGTGAGCTTAAGGCCAGCCTGAACTGCATAGTGAGACCCTGTCTCAAAAAGGCAAAAAAAAAAAAAAAAAAAAAAAAACAGTTTTTTGGTCCAAGCCCCCATCCAGGTCTGTTCAGGGTTCAACAGCTTCTCAATCTAGTCACAAGATCAGCACCCAGTGGCTGTATCCTGTCCTCTTCCTCAAGTTCCTGGCCTGGGCCCAAGGCTGTCTCAGGGTCCCTTGAGCTTGTGGCTTCCTGCGTCTTTTTTTCATGGGGGCCACTGAGGTGGATAATTTTCTCTGGGAGTTAAATGTATAAAATGTAAAATTCTAACTTGATCCCAGCAGACGTATCTGCTTGAACATCCGCTCATGATTTCATGGGAGGCAGAGTCATCATTTCTTTTTTTTCTGTTTGTCTCATTTCCCCCCTTTCTCTCTCTGCACCTTACCTTGTAACTCATCCAGTCCTCTGGGTTCTAACATTGCTCTCTCAGCTGTGATGCGTGAGATGCTACCTCCTGTCTGGGGTGCAGGAATGAGCTACGAAGACGTCCTTTTCTCTCTCACCCTTCTTGTGTGCCCATGGCTAGACACCGTGGCTGTGAGCTGGGGGTTTTGCACACACTCAGTACTCATCATTCCTGGTCCCAAGTACCCTGCTGCAGTGAAAGATCAGGATTCAACCAGGACCCTCCCCACTGCCAGGAAGCCCCTGCTCCAGTTGGGAGGGGGCGGGGTGGTCACCATCCACCACCTGAACCGCCCTTCCTTGTTGCTACACACCCTCCAACCTTATCATGTTCACTATTGCAAAGTGAGCCACCCAGTCACCTAACGTATATATACCTGCTCTTCTATTGTTGAACCTCAGGTAGTTTCTAGTTTCCCTTCAGCTTTATGGGTAAAAGTCTTAGCTTCTTAAGAGCCTACCTTTTATTGGGGGCCTCTGGGTCCAGTTTAAATGGAGAGAGAAGAAATACAGGATTGCAGGTTGTGTAGGGCTTTGGCTGGGGGCATCTTCCTGTCCTGCTCTGTCACCTTATTGCTAAGGTGGTGCTTGCTTCACCAGTGTCATCGGAAGACGCCCCTGCTGCCCCGGTTCTGGGTCCCCGACACACCTCGCACTCTCCTCATCCCCTCTCATCTCCCTGTCCTCGGTGTCTGATGCGCAGCACCCTTCACAAGTGTGAAGGAACAGAGAAGTAAAAGGAATAAAGCCCAAGCAAGCCTTCTTTTCCTCCCCTGACCTCCCTCATTAATAGGACCTGAGACTGCCGAGGGGCTTTAGTGACTAAACATGTTGACACTGTGTAATTTATTAGCCAGAGCGACACAAATTATACCTTCCCCTCAGGACTCAGCTACGATGAGAAGCTGCTTTTCTTGAGTTTATCCTGGGGCCCCGAATAAATAAGCAGAGAAACAACAACAACAGAAAAAAAAAAAAAAAAGCCCTCATGAATTTTTTAAAGAGCGTATTGACAGGGGAAAAAAAAACCTGGCATTCTGAGTCCAGAAGTATCCAGTCCATCCGCCTTCATTGCTCTTTACCCATCTTAATCTTTCTAATCCTCTTGCTTTCCAGCATTAATCCATGTGTCCCTCCCTCCATTAATTTCCCTCCACTTTGAATTATCAGGTAAACAATGCTCACCTAGATGGGGCTTCGACACCCATCCATAGCACTCTGGGGGATCGGGTTGCCCAGCCCCTGGCAGAGGGTGCGTCTGGAAGCTGCAGGGGTCCCAGCTCTTGTCCTCTTCCTGCACCTATTTGGGGGTGAAATTACAGGCACCAGATCCTAGTGTGGAGACACTTAGCGTCCTTTTTTTTGTAGTGGGAATCGAACTCACGACCTCACACTTGCTAGGCAAGCACTGTGCCACTGAGCTGTACTCCCAGCCTTTGGTGTCCTCTTGAAAAAAGCTCCTCAGCCGTAAGTCACACCTGTGCGTATCATTCCTTAAATGTCAGCCTTGGCTGAAGTTAAGCGGTTTACAAGGTCTTGCTGAGAAATTCCATGTACCAGAAGCTGATAGAAGGTCGGCATTTTCCATTTCAAATTTTTTCCTTCCCACTGCCCAGGGAATACTCTTCTCTTTGGGCATTTTGAAGAAGTGCTTACAAATTCTGGCAGGGTGGCTAAGCCCTTGATGTGAGCTTATCGTCCCCATAAAGCCAGTGAAACGAAGGGTGTTGTTATTTCCATTTTACACATGACCAAACTGAAGTGTGGACAGAGAGGGGTCCCTTGCCCAAAGCCACACATAGCAACAGTGGAGCTGGGCTCTGACTCATGTCTGTCTGAACCCGGAGCCTGTGCTTTGATGCATTATGATGTCACCCATCCCACTTAGCAAGCCAAGAACACCCGCTCCCCTGCCCGCACCCCTTTCTGTGGTGATGCCAACAGTTGATGCAGAAAGCCTGACTTGTGGCAGAAGTAAGCCCTGTCTAGGCCCTGCAGACATTCCACCTCTGATTTCTTTGACTCTCCAGGGCAGAGGTCAGCAAACCATGCTCCAAATCCACCCTACTGCCAGTTTACATAAATAAAGGTTTACTGGAACATGGCAATCCACTGACTTCTGCTTTGTCTAAGCCATTTGTATGCTATAACAACCTAAATGAATAGTATGAAAGACGCCATATGGCCCACAAAGCCTACAATATGTACTCTCTGGCCCTTTGAGAAAATTTTTTCTGACCCTAGAATCTAAGCTAATCATCATCTATTATCCCATAATCTGGGGCACTAGATGACAGACTCAATATGAATAGATGACATCTCTCGAGTGCTATGCTAGTTGCTTTCTGGAGTTATCTCAAGAAATCCCCAAGCTGGGCATGGTGGCACATAACTGTAATCCCAGGACTCAGGAGGCTGAGGCAGGAGGATTGTTGTGAGTTCAAGACCAGCCTGAGCTACAAAGTGAGCTCAAGGCCAGCCTGAACTGCATAGTAAGACCCTGTCTCAAAAAGACAACAAAAAAGAAAGAAATCTTCCAACAGCAACCATCTGGAAGGTTCTCAGAGAGGGGCAAAGTTGCAGAGCCAGAAAGCATAGGATCTGGGACTCGAACCTGGGACAACGAACAAATAAATGGCAAAATGCATGCTGTGATTGCACATGGCTTAAAAGTTCGTGGAAGCTTGACCCAAGCTGGCAGTAGTATTGAGGGGGGAATGGGCCTTCCAGAGATAAGGCCTAATGAGGTACACATCATGAGGGTACATCATTCTTAGAAAAGATTATTGTACATCTCTTGAGATTCTGGTCAGTTTCTACAAGGGCAGATTTTTATATAAAGAGCAAAGATCCCTGGCTTTTGTCTTACCAAGTGGCTTCTCCTTTACAAAGTCCTGCACAATATCATCCACCATATTTGGATGAAGACAGAAGTGTCATCCACAGACTGAAGCAGATTGATTTGCCTGACCTTGGACTTTCAGCCTATAGAACTGTGAGCTACATAACATCTTTTCTTTAGAAGGTACTAGCTTCAAGTATTTTGTTAGAGCAGTGGAAATAGTATGCACTACTGTAGGCATACTTTTCGCATTGCTTGTGAACATAATAATCAAGATTTGTGCTACCTATTAGGCTGGAGAATGATATAAAATTAGCAAGGGACAGTTCCTGTCTTTGAAGAATCTATGGGCCTGTGGGGAAATCAGACTTCCATTTAGATCAGTGGCAGGATGGGTCATCGTAGCAAACACTTCAGAGGAGAGAACATCAGAGAAAGAGCCCCTAAGGTGATGCTTGACTTAGGCTTCTAATAGTAAATGAAATTTTAATAAGTGGAGAGGAAACAACACAGAGGAGGGAGGGAAAAGGGGGAGAGGAAGAGAGAGAGAGAGAGAGAGAGATCCTAAGCAAAATCATTCAGTAAAACCATTTCCATGTTCTTGAGTTTAGGGCAAGTAAGGAATAGGAGGGAGAAGGAGATCCTAAGTAACAGTAAGGGTTTATTTGGGATGAGATGAGGAGAATACAGTACATGAGTTGAAATTGGAAATACACTTCTTTCCCTTATACAGAAGGAGCCTCAAGTCTCTTGTGTTACCACCCTTCTACACTACTTAGGTCTCCAATAGATGCTTCTAAGAACAGAATGGCAGTCCCGCCAGCAGGGAGCAAGTTTCTCTTAGCTGCTCCTGCCAGATGCTCACATTGAGGCCTGTTCAAGCAACAGTGAGTCACCTTCTTGGAGCTGCTTTCAGAGCTTTCGAAGAGTTTTGCATCTCTCCTCTACT
This sequence comes from Ctenomys sociabilis, assembly GCA_004027165.1. Classification (NCBI taxonomy): domain Eukaryota; kingdom Metazoa; phylum Chordata; class Mammalia; order Rodentia; family Ctenomyidae; genus Ctenomys; species Ctenomys sociabilis. The sequence continues at coordinate 6,734 of PVKA01028117.1, forward strand.
GGGTCTCTCTGCCGACAGCCATTCCTGAAGGGCTCCCCTGTTCCTGCCAGTGCTCAGATGACAAAGCGGCCTCGCACCCCCGAGGTAGTGCACGCATTTCCTTGCACATTCGTGGGGGTGGGGCAGATAAGGATGTGACCCCAGCTCTCAAGGTCATTCAGAGTCCCAGCTCTGCCGGGTGCTGGCTGGGTGATCTTCAGTATGTCCCCTCATTGCATGAAGCCTCAGCTTTCTCACATGTAAAACAAGGATAATGATTCCAGTCTCATGAGTTCATTATGATGGAAAACAGAGCCTGCTGCATAGCAGTACTGGTTGCTCTCGTTTTCAGTTTTGGCCGCACTTCAGTATGTCACCTGTGCAGCAATAGGAAGCAATAACGCTGAAAGAAAAGCCTCTGAATACTGCAAAGCCAGCATGCGCGCATGCCTGTATGTATCACTTAATTTATTTACAGCTTTGTGGGTGAGCTAGAGATGGCTCTGTGGGTTAGACTTAACCTTCTTCCCTGTGTCTCTCAGTCTGGGACCAGTGACCCTGCAGGACGCGGTCTCCAAAGGGAAGGAACATATGTGGAGCAAGTGCAAGCACAAGCACTACTTATGGCCTGAGCTCAGAACTGGTCCAGTTACTTTGACATATGCAGACATTTCTGATTGGCTAAGGCAAGTCACATGGTCCATCCCACTATGGGGTAGAAACACGTACTACATCCCCAGGGACCCAAGAGTGCAAAAGGGAAAAACACCATGAGCCAGTCTTGTTACTACCACAGTCACCAAAACTCATAGCATGACTCTATCAGCCGCCCAGTTCTGCACCTGTTCTTCTCAACACTTAGGTCATCCAAACACCTACCTGACAGTTGGATAAACTGAGATGTGGGCCTTTCCCACATCTCCGTGGGAGACACTGTCTCCAGATGTACTGGGTCTCCGTGGTGGAATCTTGCCATAGGCTGCTGTCTCTCTTACTCCAACAGACTTTTTTTTTGGTAATCTATTTTATTTTTATTTTTAATTTTTTTTGTGGAACCGGGAATTGAACTCAGACCCTTGAGCTTACCAGGGAAGCATTTGTTCTACTGAGCCATCTCCCTGAATCTCTCTTTATTTATTTGGTACAAGGTCTTTCTATGCAGCTCAGACTCATAGTAATCCTCCTGTCTCAGACTCCCCAGCACTGGGATTATGGGCATGTGCCTCCACCCTGGTTTCACTGGCCCACACGTGGCAGGGCCGGCACAGCATGCAGTACTAGGGATTGAACTCGGGTCATTGTGCTTGCCAGGAATGGCCAGGAATGTGCATAGACCACCGAGCTATCTCCCTGGCTCTCCAGGGGAGCTCTGACTGGTAGCTTCCAGCCTGAGTTTCCTGAAGGAGCCTAATTTATTAGACTACAAAGGCAGGCCCCTTTCAATACCACTGTGGCTCTGAGAGAGAGGGACAGCAACCAAATACTGGATGGAGCCCAGCAAAATTCCAATGAACAGTGGTTAGCCTTGTCCATTTCATTCCCTCTGGCTGAAACTTCTGGTTGTTCCACTGCCAAAACCAGGCTGACTACTTATTCTGAGCATGCCTGGCTATTACCAAACATATTGACAAACAAGATTTCCCAGATCATCCCAATATAGGGAATAATTCATTTGAAATACCAGGAACCACAAGAAAGTCAATAAATTGATTGTACTGTGTCCACTTGAATCCATAGAGCCCTGTTGATGAATATTTTGAGGAGGGCCAGCAAGATAGCTCAACGGTCTAAAGTGCCTGCTTAGGCAGGTGCACAGGGACTTCACTTCGATCCCTGGCACCATATGCCATGCCAGCCTAGCACTTGGGGGCGGGGGTGATGAGCCAGCCAAAAAGAATAAAAAATATTTTAGGAGATAGACAACTTGGGCCTGGCCCAAATCCACTCGTCTCCTTGGTAGAGCTTTCCAGAGAGGGTCCATGATATCCTAATTTGTTCCAGATCCTTTTGTGGCTTCATTTGGGCACTAGGGTCATCAAGAGATGACTGGGGGCCGGAGAGATGGCTCAGTGGAATAAGCACTTCCCTGGCAAGCGCGAGGGCCTGAGTTCAATCCCCGGTTCCACAAAAAAAAAAAAAAAAAAAAAAGAGAGAGAGAGAGAGATGATTGGGTTGGGCAGTGAGAAACGAACGTGAGGAAGGAATTCCAAACCCACCAATGGCTGTGTTTCCAGTGTCCTAGGTACTGTAATGCACTTGACTTGAGGGTGAGACAGCGGGTATCCCATGGGGCTGGGCAGCTCAGCACACCAGAGCTTGCTAACATGCATCTTTTTCAAGCAGGTGTTTTTTCACAGCAGCCATTGCGACATAAACGACTGGGTTAAACTAATCATAGCAATGCTATTCCTATTACCCTGGCCATTGGTTGGCTGAAGGGTCAGCATGTGACCTAGTTCTGCCCTATGAAAGGCAGAAGAAAGAAGTCTGCTAGGGGAGGTTGAGAAGCTTTTTGTATTACCAAGGTGACACGTGCTAGTCAGCTTTCCATTGCTGTAGCAAAATCCCCAAGAAAATCAACTACATGGAGAGGAAAGTTTTGTTCTGGCTCCCCTTTCAGAGGACACTGTAGGAAGTGATCATAAAGTATGCCCACTCAAAAGGTGCTTGATGGGTGATGACTCTGAAGATGCTGATGACAACCAGGATCGTGGAGAACACTGACTCCATAGCATAAAGAGCAAGGGCTGGCCAGATAGCTCAGCAGGGTCAGCTAAATAGCTCAGTGGCTTAAATCACCTGCTTATGCAGATGCAGGGACTGGGGCTCACTCCCCAGCATGCCGTGCTGGCCCTGCATCTAGGGCACGCTGGGACTGCAACTGAGACTGGGTGTGGTGGCACGCCCCTGTAATCCCAGTGCTTGGGAGGCTGAAAACAGGAGGATCACTGTAAGTCTAATCTGTGTAGTGAGACCATGTAGACCCTGTACTAAATATATATTAAAAAAAAAAGAAAAGAAAAAGAAAGAGCATTGATCAGGCACAGCTATTCCAGATTGAGCAGTGTGACCTCAGGAAATTCCCACTCTCTGGGCTGTTCCCTTGTTCCACATGTGGAATTATGGGACATTCCTTGGCCTTCTCATGAAAATGAGGGGGACATCGGAACCCCTCCCATCCACAACTTCAACCACAGTAACTCTTCTTTGGGATGGGGTCATCATAAAATGTTCTTTGAAGAGAGACTTGTATGTTTAAAAAGAAGGAGGGGAAGGAAAAAGAAGAGAGGGTTGAGACTGTTTGCATTGATGATTATAACAGATATGGACTGGTGTATCTTTTTTTATATTGTTTTCTTAAGTTTCTTCTCTTTAATAATATTAAAGAGTTGGAATTACCTGAGGTCACACTGCTTAATATGGAATAGCTGGACCTCAGCAATGTTCTTTTTAATATGTATTTAGTATAGCGCCTACAGGGTCTCACTACACAGATTAGACCCTGTGTTGGTTCCCTTCCCTGTCTTTCTCTTCTGTTTCATTGCTTGCCTGCCTGGTGGCTTCTTTTGTGGTTGTGGTCATTTTTTTCCCTTTCTAATATGTCCTTCAGAGCATTCTGAAAAGCTGGTTTGGTGGTCATAAATTTTTTCAGTGTTCTTTCTCATGGAAGTATCTTATTTCTCCATCAATTTTGAAAGACAGCTTTACAAGGTGCATCAATCTGGGCTGGAGATGATTTTCTTTTAGGTCTTGAAACACCTCACTCCAAGCCCTCCTTAATTCCAGGGTTTGTGTTGAGAAGTCTACTGTGATTCTGATAGGATTTCCTGTAGCTGAATTGTTTCTTCTCTCTAATTGCTTTGGCCCTCAGAACACGTAAAGAACTGCAAAATATCAGATCCCCCCAAATTTAAAGACTCGCTCCCAAAATGGACATTCGAGATAAACACACGCTTCTCACATGAAGAATGCAGATGGCAAACAAACATATGGAACGTGCTCAACATCACGGGTTACTACAGAGATGTCAATTAAAACAACGCTGAGATTCCATTTCACTCTAGAAAGAATGGCTATCATTAAGGAATCAATCAACAATTTGAAATAGTAGTGAAACCTGGTAGAGCCTGTACTAAAAAAGGAGGAAATACCCAAAGCAGAGGGGGAGGAGGAAAAAGAGAATGAAGGAAAGAAGTGGGGGAAGGGCCAGGGAGATAGCTCAGTGGAATAAGTGCTTCCCTGGCAAGCGCAAGGGCCTGAGTTCAGACCCCTGTTCCGCCAAAAAACGAAAAAAAGAAGAAGAAGTAGGGGAGGAAGGAGAGAAGGAAAAGAGGGGAGAGAAAGAAGGGGTGGAGGAGAAGAAAGGAAAGGGGAGAAAGAGGAAGAAGAAACAAAGGGAGCAGAGGAGGGAGAGGAGCAGAGGAAGGAAGGAAAAGGAAGCTGCTCAAAAATGTCTGAATTACATTTCTAAGTTGCTCCCCATTATTTATAGGCAAGAGAATGGGCTTCAGAGCTCTCATCTTCCCAGATCTCAGGGAGCATTCAGCTTCTGACCTTGCGGACCCAGCCTGCAGAGGATGCCTAGACAGCGCGGTCCTTGGCTCTGGTCTTGACCAGCAGGAGGTGTTGTAGCTCCTTTTAATTTTTCCCCATAGGCTTAGAAGAAGAATTCACTGTTACTTGCACTTGTACTTTCCCAACTCTTAGAGAATTTGAACATTTCTCCCTATATGTACTTTTTCTCCCTATATTTGTTTGTGAGCTATTTGAATTTCTTCTACAGATTTTTACCTTTTGCCCATTGCCTATGGGTCATTGTCATTTGTCTTGCCCATTTGCGAAAGCTCTTTGATATAGTATGGACATTATCCAGATATCATACAGATTTTACCTTTCACCTGTTTGCCCCCTAAAACTCTCTTTCTCGCTTTCTCTTTCTGTCTCTCTCTCTCTGTCTCTGTCTCTCTCTCGTCTGTTCCTTTCCCTCTCCTTCTCCCTCTCCCTCTCCCTCTCTCTGTATTTGGTACAGAATCTCACTACACAGCTCAGACTCCCCGGCACTGGAATTACTGACGGACTCGTGGCCTGCTCAGCATGCCCAGGGCAGCAATGCCCCACTGTTACAGGTAGCCAAATTAGATAGAAGTATTATAGGCAGTTAGACAGAGACAGGTCCCCGAAGGAGATAACTCAAAAGATACCTTACAACTGTGGGAGGGACGGATGCTCCTGCTGTGAGCCAGACCTAAAGGCCAAACAAATGCTAACCTCCCTGAAGATTAGCATCAGGATTGATATCCTAAATAGGTATCAATCACCTTGAAAGAGCCCAAGTGAGTCACTAGCCCAACCCCCCACAGGAAGAGACCCTGTCCCATATTTATGCTCTTACTACTCCGTGACTTGCTTCTCTACTTGTTCCTAGGTGTAATCAACTTTACCTGAGCAATGGTGCTTGTAATCTCATCGGTCGACCATAGTTTTGTCCCACTCCACATCCATCTGAGTTCCCATCCTCTCTACCTTAGCCCCACATTGGTTGTACACTATAAAAGTCCCTGGAAGAGACATTTTCCTGAGGAACAACCCACTCAGGCCCCCCTCCTGTCCCTCTCTGGGACAGGAGCTTTCTTTCTCTCAATAAATCTATTCTGCTCATAACCTCTGTTTGTTCCTAAAATTCATTCTTTGGTTTTACAGAACACAAACTCCTCCAGGTCAGGTCAGGAGATCGTTTTTTTCCCTATATTGTTTGGAGGTCACCCACCCGAGGTCAGTTTTTCTCCCTGTATCACCACCAGAGTCTTATTCTCTTTTGAGTTCACAATAATGGTACCTACTACATAGTCATATGAGGATTAAATGACTAATGTGTGTAAGCAGTGAACAGAATTCTGAATTCATTTGAGTATGTGTGTGCCGATGGAATTAGTTAAAATTACAAGGCCAGATGCCTTATAATCTGTAATCTCTCCTCTGAGAAAGGAACAAAAAAAGAATGTTTCTGCCCGTGCTTGTTCATCTGGAGGTTGGGCAGAAGAGCTGGTCCATTCTAATCCACACATGACTGCTCAACTGTGCAACGGCCAGAGCTCCGTACTTTTTACTCTGCAATAGTAAATACTGTACTCATGGGTGGTAGATTGAGCGCAATGGTAATCTCCAATAAATCAGTAAAATTAAGAGGTGGGGCCTGTCAGTGAGGTCCCTTAGCCAGTCCTGCCAGGAACATTCCTCTCAGCAGAATCAGGCCCCACCCAGTATGAGTCAGAGGTAGGAGGAAGCCTTTCTTGGTGAGCCTGCTGGAATCTACAAGCATAAAGTGGTCCAAAGTTGTGTCAGTTGCCCACTGCTATGATGGTGCTGAGTAATAAACAACTCAAAAACACTGAACAGTGAGCACTTAGGGGTGGTGTGAATGAGCGCCTGGCTAGGCTAGGGGCGCTGACACATCTGGGGTCAGCCAGCTGTCAGCGAGGGTGCCTGGGCCTTCTGAGTGTCCCATCTTCTACCAGGCAGCTGGGTATGGGTTTATGGCATAGGCACAAGAGCAAGCACCGCTCAAGTCTGTCCATGGACTTGCTGAAATCCCAGAACCAGTCATGTGCTAGGCCGAGTCACAGGAGGGAAGCACACATGGCCAAGGACATGGGTGCAGGGACGAATAAATGATTGCGACCTTCACACTGTGATGTTCCCCAGTGGTCCAGTGTATGGTCCATGGAAGACTAGAGGCTACAAAAAGAGGTTGACCTGGATCTCGGTACCTCTCGCCACTGTAACCTCATCCCCTCCTCCACTCCTCCCCTAGCCCTTGTACCCACCAGTTTCTTCTGCAAGCCCTTGCTTTCAGCTGCTGCCAAAGCCAGAAATCTCTTTTCAGTGTTGCCTTTCAGCTGCTAATACCCTGTCTGTCTTTCACGGATATTTGCATTAAAAGGTGCTTAGTGCTTTGCTGGCCACAAGGAGCACGCCCAGGCCCAAGACTCAGGCAGCCTGGAGAATGTCGCCAGGCTCTGCAGCCCTTCTGTGCCAGAGCATTTGTACTGCACACACCTTGTGTGTTCTCTTTCAGTGCCTATTTGAGATTTTTGTTCATCGTGGGGCCCAGCACTGCACAACTCGATTTGTTCTCTCTTAACAATACCCACATCACCACAATGGGGTCTGTTTTCAAGCAGAGTGCCACCAGCAGCTCACCCGTCAGAATTACTGACAGAGGGTAGATTAAAATAGATTTCTGGACCTCATTCCTAGAGCCTTCAGACCTCTGCAAGAAAGCTCAGAAATTCGTGTTTTAATTAATTGTAAGTTTAAGAGGGTCTTCTCCCTTGGTGTTAATGCTGAGCGATGGGGGTGAGATAATAAATCCCCAGTGAATGAGGAACGGAAAGGCGTCAGGTGCTGTGGTAGGCGGAAGAGGCAGCGGTGGTCAAGTCTCGTGGCCCCAAGAGGCCTGCCTAGCCCAGAGAAAGTAGCCTGTATTTAACCCTCAATTTCTTTGGTCTCTGCCCCATTATATCTACCACCCCTCATAACCAAGAAACTATGTCTAGGAACTGCGCAGCTCTGTGTCTTTGGATAAGTGATGTCACCTCTCCGGGGGCCCCCATCAGCTCATCTGTCGCAGGAATCATCAGCAGATCTATTGGGAAGAGTCCAGCGGGTCATAGACACACCCCCCACATGCCCCATCCCTCATCTTCCTCCCCCACCACCCAGCCTAATAGGTCTTAAAGGAAAAGAAACCTCTTTTCCATCACAACACACACAGAGCCAAGGCTGGCTGGGCAGCTGGGGGAGGGGGTGCCAGAGAGTCCCTGAGGAGGAGAGCTGAGGCCACACCAGGTGTCTTGACAAGTTAATTATGGAAAATTAGGGCAAGTCAGGTTTCTGCCTCCAGGAATCTCATATTAAGGTCTGGACGATAGTGCAGGATTTTAATCATCCTCTGGGGGCTGGTGACAAGAAAGGCTATTCCTGCTGAGACAGATGATAAGCAGGGGAACCAATCAAAGTATGCAAATACGAAGAAGGAGGCAGCTAGGGGAGCCCTTCAGAGAGGGCTGGGCCCTTCTGGACGCTTGCTCACTGGGGGATTTTTCCCCTAACAAATCCCAAATGGGGCCTGTGGGATCTCCTGACTTCAGAGTTATGTATGTAGACAGACACAAAAATAGCTGCGATCCTCGGCCCTCCTGTGTGTCCACTTTTCCAGGTGACCTTGCAATTTCTCCTATGGAAAAGTGGCGTCTGGTTCCCAACGAGCCTTAGATCTGGGCTGAGCAGGTCCCTTGTGTCGGACTCGACTCTGAGGATCCGAGCTTGAAGGTCAGGGGTGCGGGAGCACGTGTGCTGTTCTCCCTTCTGGAAACTCGCCCAGCTAATGAGGGCAGGGCCCGCCCAGGACCCCTGGAGGATGACAGCCATGAAGGACCACAGCCTGGCCATGTCCTGGGTCAGCCTGTGGCTACTCGACACCCTAACAACAGAGCCACCTCCCTGACCTCTGGCTGCAGCCAGACACATGAGGGAGCCCAGCTGGTACCAGCGGAGTCCCTGCCTGAGTTCTGGGATACCCTGCGAGGCTGGGTATGTTGTGTGTGTGATGATTAATAAAACCCCAGGAACAGTGGGAGTTACCCTTCACCCCATTTAGAGGCTGTGCTGAAGATCAGTCTAATTCTTACTGAGTCTTTGACATAGGTGTGATCACTCTCATTTTATGGGGGCGTGGGTGGGGTTGCTGAAGCCCAGTGAAGCATCCATTGTCTTACATCAGTGACTTTCAGGTGGACAAGCCAACCGGCAGGTCCAGCTCCATTGATTCCTTCGTGCTGCCCCCTAAAGGCCTCCCTGGCCTGTAGAGAAGGCATTCTCAGAGAAAGCCCAGATTCCCTAGCCTGACCTGGCAGCCTTCCTGACTCATACGGACGCTGCTTCCCCTACAGATCCCTCTCCACAAAACTCCGTGCTTTTGCCCAGGCTACTGTATGTGAGAAGACTTCCTTCCTTCACGTGGAAAACTCATATTCATCCTTCACAACCCAGCTCGGCTTTTCCTTGTAGCAGAACTCACTGCTCCCAACTTGCAAAGCCAGTAAGAAAGTTTAACCATTCATGTGCATGGAACTTTGGAAGTGAGGGGTGGAGGAGGGTGCTGCGTGGTTAAGACCACATTTCAGTCCTCTGGAACCTTGACCCTTCCACTTCTTACTCAGAAAGCTGTCCCTCTGCATGATCTTAAGGGAGCTGCAGTAGATCTGGTGTCACAGCCAGAGCCAGCTACATGCAGAGAAGTTAGGGATTTTCTGTTTCTCCCTTATATCTCATTTTCAGAATCAAAGCATCTTTCCTTATAGCCTCCTGGAGCAGACTTTTCCAAGGGTTCCTGGGACCAGCATTGGTCACGTGCCCTTCCCTGAGCCAATCACAGGGGAGAGGAGGGTTTCACCACTCACTCACTTGTGCACAGCCAATCCCTTGAGTGGAGTGGGACTTTCTAACATCGTGGTTGTGACCTTCAAGAGGCCCCTTCTAACTTTCCAGAAGCTTTGGCTGAGCTATTACAGCCTCTGAAGTCGCTCTCCATCCTGGCTCTGGTCACCATGTGACTTAACAGGGGCCTCATGGGTAAGACTTCCCTCCAGCAGTGTTCCTCCTCTTCCCCCAGTACACGCTCTCGGGATTGCTTTCCCTTCCTCTAGAGCCTGTGACTTCACGGCAGCAGGGGCACGGCTGCCGTCTCTCTTGCCACAGTAATAAGACCTCCAACAGAGTGCCACTGTAAGGGGATGTCCAGTCGGTATCTGCTTCCCTGATGAGTTCAGAGCAGGGACGGGAAGTGCTGGAGAAAGAGCCAGCAGAGAAATATTGAGATGTTGACTTCGAAGGATCCCTCACAGAGGCCGCCCCAGGCCCTATTGGATGCATGGTGAGCTGGACAGGCGTCACTAGCCACTCCACAGCAGGTGGGTTGATGGTTCTGATAGCAGCCTGCATCTGTGGGGCGCTCAGGGCTCACAGAAGATCTGCAAGCACCATAGTCCTCCTGATAGTCCGACAGGCCCCAAGAATCATTAGGGCCTTACTGCATAGATCCCAATAGGCAGCTATTAACCATGTAGTAGTGAGTTTCCTTCCTTTACATAATGAGGACCTTCTATTAAGCATACTGTGACGTGTCAGATATCCATCCTTCCCACCTTGGGTGGAAGTCTATTTTCTCCATGGAAGTTGAGTGTGGCCAGGTGGCACAAGGGACGATGTGGCATTTAAAGGCACAGCCTCTATCGGGCCCGACAAGCTTCTGTTGGCTCTCATTCTCTCCTAACAGCAGGTTGCCCAGGTAGGAGTTGGTCCTATAGCCTGGGTCCCAAATGGGAAGATATAAAGAGTAGACCCAAATCTGACTCATACCTAACCTGGAGACTCTATGAGTGAGAAATCACTATTGGCTGAAGACCACGGAGGTCTGAGGAACATTTTGTCACGTCCTTGTATTTTGACTGACTAAGCACTCCCTTCCTGCCTGTGCTAAACCTGCTCCTGAATGGACTCACTCCGTCTCAGCTACACCCTCACAGTGACGCTTTGCCTACCTGTGAGCCAGTCCTTGCCAGTCTCTACACCAGGAGAGTCCAGCACACCACCTACCACATAGTACATGCACAAGAAATACTTTTAGATGGATTAAAAAGGGAAAGTGGGAACTATGTGTCTCTTACCTGCTAGAGGGCCAACATCAGAGTGGTAACAGTGACCTACTATGTGTAGGAATAAAATAAAGTAAGAAATTATTTTAACAGATATTTGTTGAACACCTACCTCATTCCAGCTAACACCTCATTCCAGGTTTTGTTCTAGGTACTGAGAATAAAGGAGTAAACCTCTGCCCTCTTAGAGCTGATGTTCTATTAGGGTGGCGTAGATATTAAACAAAAGACATAAGCCATGATATGTAGTATCCAGTACAAAATGTTCTGAAGGAAAAAAAAAATGAAAATGCAGTGAAGAGTAACGGGAAGGAACAACAATTTCTGACGGGCAGTGTGGGTGGGACATACAGGGGAAGAGCAACTGCACAAACGTTAGAGGCAGGTGAGCGGGGAGGTGAAGCAAATGTCCGGGGATAGGTTGTCCCAGGCAATGGATGTGACATCCATTGCTCCCTCTTTCAGACAAAGAGAGGGGCTCTTGGGCAAGAGAAGACAAATCCTGTGAGATTTCACTCCTCCTACGTGGAATCTAAAACTGATGAACTCAGAGCAGAGCGGTGGTTCCAGGGGCTGCAGTTGGGGATCGGCCCAGCCCACCCTGAGGGTGGGCCTTGCATAAGCATGTGGTCCCGGGGATCAAACCCCGGTCCCTGTGTTTCCCCAAGCTTGTCTAAGCAAGTGCATTAGGGCCAGGGAGATGGCTCAGTGGAATAAGCACTTCCCTGGCAAGCGCAGGGGCGCTGGGGTTATGGGTGGGCATCACCCTACCCAGACTGGAAGGCTGGCTCAGCACACCCTGGGGGCAGGGCCCGTGCTGGCATAGGGGACTGGGGACTGAATCCTGGTTCCTGCACTGGCCAAAGTAGGCGCTTAGGGCCGGGGAGATAGCTCAGGGGCACAAATGCCTGCCTGGCAAGTGCAAGGTCCTGAGTTTAGTCCCTGGTACCACCAAAATAAATAAAAATAAATACATACATACATTCATACATACAAAGTAGGCGCTTAGTTCTGCTGAGCTATCTCGCCAGCCCAAGTGTATTTTAAATATTTTACACACACACACACACACACACACACACACACACACACACACACGATAAACATGTGAGTAGATAGGTATGTTTGCTTCTTTTAATCATCCCACAATGTTAATACATATCAAAATATCACATGGTATCCCATAAATATATACAATTATTATATACCAATTAAAATTTTAAAAATAGAAGAAAGGCTCAGATGGACTAAATTGCTTGTCTGCTGTCAGCTGGAAAGCGGCAGAGCTGGCATTTGGACCTGAGTGGTTTGTGGATGGATTTCACCAAGCAGTCCTGATTTAGCCGTTAGCCTGGAAACCTGTGCAGTGATCCGGGGGCTAGACTCTGGATATCCTGAGGGGTCCATCATCTGGATTTCAGAGGATGATAATGAGGTACCATTTGGGGCCCTAATGGGTTTGCCACTCCCCAAATGCCCGGCTGTATTACCTGTGGAAATGGGCTTTGTCTCATCTAGGGAGATGTCACTTAATGAGATTGCTTCAAATGAGCAATCAAAAAAGAAAAAGAAGAGCAAAATCACTCAATCTCTCTAAGCCAAAGTGATTCAAAAATGCAGCAGCAGCCAACTGGGCTTGAGGTCACATGGACTGAATAGAAGGGCAGGGGTGGAGGGAATCAGGCCCCCTCTCTGGAGGCCCTGGATGCCCATTGGGATCATTGAACAAAGTCCCAAGGATACATGGCCAGCATCCTCTGCCCTGGACTCCCTAGAATGGATTTACTAGGCTGATGTGTGGGACCAGGCTGACGGGATGGAAAGGCAGGATCCGCACTCCAACTGTCAGGGTTAGAGAGACAGCAACAGAGCTCCTAATCTTTCCAGAAGCTTTTAATCCTGTTTTTCCTGCTAGTACTTCCTGGGCAATTCCCTTCCCATCTTGCTCCTCCATGGGATACCTGGGAGTGTGAAGGGTTCCTTCTAACACTGAGTTATCCTACACAGTGGGCATGATGCACTGTGACTACAGAGCACTTGGCGTGTGTCCGGCCCAGACTGAGATGGTCAGGGGTTTTGTAGGCTTAGCACGCACACGAAAAGTCCATGTGGGCTGGGGGCAGAGCTTAGCTCAGTGGCAGAGCACTCGCCTGCGAGGTCCTGGGCTCCCTCTTGAGAGGGAACAAATAAAAGCAAGAGCTCATTAATAATATTTCATAGTCATCTCTTGTTATGATAAAAATTAAATAGAATAAAAATTGGATATTTTGGAGTTAATACAATATTATTGTGAAATTTGTAACATGTCACCCACTTTCTTTTTAACATGACTACTAGCAAGTTTAAAAGGACTTGCTAGCCGGGCATGGTGGCACATGCCTGTAATCCCAGCACTCAGGAGGCTGAGGCAGGAGGATTGTTGTGAGTTCGAGACCAGCCTGAGCTACAAAGTGAGCTCAAGGCCAACCTGAACTGCATAGTGAGACCCTGACTCAAAAAGACAAAAAAAAAAAAAAAAAAGATAAAAAATAAAAAATAAAAGGACTTACTGGCCTCGACTTAGGGGTGTATATCCTGTTTTTGTTGGAGGGTACAGGGCCCAGCACCCATTGCCAATCAGGTTGAGTTATTAATACGTTTTCGCACAGGACACCACCCAAAATCATCATAGCAGGTTGAAATCCAGGCAGTCACCAAGGAGAGGACATAGAGGAGCACACACCTTGAGGGGACTTACTCTTGGAGCTCAGGGTCACTTACTCTTTGCCCAGTTCATTGGGTCACTGAGTTCAAGGTCACTTAATGCGCGCACATGTGTCTGTGTGTGTGTGGGGAGTCCTGATGGCCTCACTGTTGGGATTTTTAAATATTTAAAACTACCTATACCTTAAACTTCATCATCCTAGCCACCTCGGGTGTACAGTTTGGGGCGCTGAATACATTCAGAATGTCGTGCGGCTGTCACTACAACGCATCTCCAGAACCTTCTGCATCTTGCATAGGGAAACCCAATCCTGATTGAGTGCTAAAGCCTTAATCCCTCCGGTTAGCCCCTGGAAACCGCTGTTTTTTTTCTGTTGCTCCAAATTTGATGATTCTAGATCTCTCTCACAAATGAGATTAAGGGGCATACAGCGCTTGTCTTTTTGGCGACTGTCTTTCATTGTTGGCGTAATATCTGCTAGGTTCCCGCTCATGTACAGACTGCTAAATTATCAGGGCCTTGATCCAACCTGGCTGAATCCCCAAAACAACAGCTCACCTTTCCATTGACCACTTCCTCCCTCTTCCCCACTCCAGCCCTGGATATAACTTCCTTTTACCTTTCCCACCCACGCAAGGGAGACCCCAATCAGCTCCTTGTGTGTCAGTGGACCTGCCTCTCAAACTCCGCCCCTAGCAAAAGCCCATAATGTCTCAGCCTCCCTGTCCCAGGGCAGAGGCTCTCCCATCCCCCTACCCTCTATCTTCTTGGTGTCTTCAGAGTTAATAAAGGCTCCCCCTCTACTTTTTCTTTTGGAGACAGGGTCTCACTATGCAGTTCAGGCTGGCCTTAAGCTCACTTTGTAGCTCAGGCTGGTCTCGAACTCATAACAATCCTCTTGCCTCAGCCTCCCGAGTGCTGGGATTACAGGCATGCACTACATGCCTGGCTAAAAAGCCATGTCTTTTTGACTCAGAAGATTATGTTGTCACATGAAACTCCCAAGATTTGTGTTCCACTTTGGGGAATATTGGCCTCAATATTTGGACCTTCATTAAGGTCAGAGTGGGTATGAATCACAATGAAAACTAGAAAGGGTGAAGCAAAGGTGAGTAGGCTTGGCCAGGGGGGGATGCCATCTTTGCAGAAGGCGCAGGTCTTAGAGGTGAAGTAAGGTCATTTAGTGTCCTTGGACATCCTGTGCAAGGCCACACTGCATAAAACAGGGGTCAGTCACCCTGCTCCCAGGAGCTCATACTGCAGGGGATGCTGTTTTAGTCTCAAAGTCAATGGTGGCCTGGGGAGGGCCAGCGCAGCAGCCTGCCTTGGGCTTGGCCAAGGGCAGCTTTGTCTGGGGAGAAGAACAAAGACAAGAACTTCATAAGGAAAGAGATCTGATCCCGCTTTATTGATGAGGTTGTCATGAAGCTTAGAGATGACGCATAAATCAACAAGATCACATGGGAGGGAGAAGAGGGCCACTGCCCCTGAACCACGGAGCAGCAGATCGCCCCTCGCTCTTGTCTGTTCATTCCTCCACTCATTACTTTCTTCAGCCATTTGAGCGCTCATTCAGCCCTTGCTCATAGAAGACATCTCTACAATTGTAATTGGTCCTTTAATGCCCGGGCTTCAGATTGAGCTCTGCCTTGGACAAGTTAACTGACATCTCCTGACATCTCAGCCTCCATTGCCTCTGCCTTCAAGTGGAATTAGTGAAATCAGCCACCTAGGACAGTTGTCATGGTGAATAACAACACTATAGGAACTGAGCTCAGTCCTGTCCTGTCCCAGAGACCTACTGAGTGCTTCTAAGAGGTCAATACTGTATTATCTAGTCAAGTACTCATTCGTTTACACCTCGCATTGAGCAATTGCTGAGCATCTCCTGGGTGCCTTTGTACCATGCGTTTGTGGACCCATACCCAGGGGTTACATCCCAGGGCGCAAGGCTCACAGTCTCATTTCTCTTCTGACAAAGCAGACTTCAATGGAATCCTCTGAGGCCTCAGAGAAGGCGGTGCCCCCGTGGTGGGTGTGGAGGTGACTGGGTTATTCTTAGCCGTGTACTCGGGCAGCCAGGGCTGCATCACAGCTTCCACGAGGAGGAGCGGCCAGACCACAGTCCTGCTGGGCTTGCCAAGTTTGGTTCGAAATTCTTTCCACTGGAGACAGTAGGGAATGTGGGGAATGCAGGGTGGGCCCTGTGAGCCCCTTCATTAGAATTCCTAGGCTCTGGTACCAGAGCGGTGGTCAGGAGTAAAGGGGGATCAGCAGACAGTCAGGCTAGGGAGCAGAACCCCAAGTGCCGGCCCAGGCCAGCTGTACTTTTCCTTCTCTGACAGAATCCTCGGTTCCTGTAGGATGGGCCCTTGGAGGGAAAGAGGAACAAGGATCGTGTATGTCCACAAAACCCAGGCAGGAAGCAGGACACTGCCCAGCTTTGTTGAAACTATAGTTCTGGAAAGTTCTGGAAAAGCTATGCACAACTGAGGCTTGGACTTTCAATCCCAGCTTTTTATTTTATTTTTTTTTTCTTCAGTACATGTTTGTAATTCATGCAATTTATAGCCATCTTGGGGAATGGTTGCATGTGCATCTTACAGCTTGCCTTATGATGCTTACGTTGATTAGGGCTGTTAGGTTCCTGTTCTTGGCCCAGCTATATTCCTCCCATCTCCCCTTCCCTTCCCCACCCTCCTCTCTGTGTTCCTTTGGGCAGCTACCTTACTGTATGAAATCTGGCCCCTGTTCCATTCTATCCATCTTTTCTCATCTTCTTTGTTTGCAGGTCCCCTCGATAAAGCCATCATATGGATACAGGGGATGAAATTCCCAACCTAAAAGATACTTGGGCCGAGTTCATGTTCTCTAAAACCAAAGAATGAATTTTAGGAACAACGGAAGTTAAGAGTAGAATGTATTTATTGGGGGAAAGAAAGCTCCTGTCTGAGAGAAGAACAGAAGGGGGGCCCCAGCGGGTTGCCCCCAAAACTGTATCTTCCAGGGATATTTATTGAGCAAAACCATGTGATGAGGTGGTTGTAAGGTGGAGAAGATGGGAACTCGTTCAGATGGGCATGAGGTGAGACAAACTATGGTCAACCAATGAGATTACAAGCACAATTGCTCTAATAAAATTGATTAAATCCAGGATGGATTGGGGAAGGGAATCATGTAGCAAGTGGGCATAAATACAGAACTGGGGTTTGTCTGTAGAGGGCTGGTTTAGTGACTTTCAGGACTCACTTAGAATATCTCTTTTTTTTTTTTTTTTGCTGAACCGGAGATTGAACTCAGGCCCTTGGGCTTGCCAGGCAAGCACTTATCCTGGATGCCTATCTTTAGGGAGGTATGTAGCTGCATTTGTTTACTCTTTTGTCTTGAAGTCCGGCCCACAGCAAGGGTCTGTCTCTCCCAAAGTTGTAAATTCATCTGATCCTCCATACTGTCTCTTTGAGGGCCTGTCCCTGTCTGTCTATAATATTTCTATTTAACTCAGCTGCCTGCAACAATACTACAGAGACACTTGCATAACTATGTTTATACCAACCAGCACAATTCATAATAACTAAGTCCTGAAGTGGCCTGTATACCCATCAACAGATGACTAGGTAAACAAATGTGGTATCTATGCATAACGGAATACTGCTTGGTTATGATGAGTGATGAACTTGAGGCATTTGTAGGAAAATGGAAGCACCCAATCTCAGCTTGTATTGTCATCTAGGAGGTGACAAAGGCCCTTCCCTAGGGTAGCAGAGCAGGTGAGAGCCCTGGTGTTGCGAGTCCTGTGTTCACATCCTGACTCTAACAATCATAAAATAAAGTAAAAATGCTCACCCAGTGTGTGAAGCACTAGATAAGTTATTCAATATTGCTGTACCTCAGTTTCTCCAAGTGATCATAATCCCTACATGATGAGCCTGCTGTGAGGGATAAATGTATAGATTCATTTCTCAGAGCTTAGCTCGCAGGAAGCACTTACTAAACATTAACCCACAAGTGTCCCTGAGAAGGGGGTATTCTTTCCCGAAGACAGAGGAGAGGAAAGTGGGAAGGCTGAACAAGCACATCTGACGTGCAGGTTCAGTGAGAGAAGATGGGAAGCTGATGCTTAGAACAGAATCATAAGGCTCCCCAGGAGCAGAGCCTTGGCCCTCCTATGGAGAAGGCCGGAATGTGATGGTGACTTGGAGACAGGAAACTCCCTAGTGACAACAGTGACTCTGCCTGTGGGTCTGGGCAGACTTCAGTGGGTCACTTGACCAATTCATTATGGCAGACAAAACATGGGGGGACACCCAGGGTGCTTGGTGGGGTTTTCTGCAATAGCAATGGGGATGCGTAGTGTCTCCCAGGTGGACTGTGGATCATCAGTTCTGTGAGACCCTCCCAGGAGAGTGCATGTAAATTCAATAAGCATGAATTTCATGGTCAACTACAGAGTCCTCCCCATAAAACAGAATCCTCCATGGACCTTAGCATTGAAGGCCCTGAGAAGGCCTGCATGAGTGAAACCCTTCACCTCTGCCTAAACTAGGGTAACCTTAAAATACTTCCTAACTTGTGAAGGGTCTCACATCTTGCCTTATATTTTCTTAAGGCTTCAGGGTACACTAACCTGCACCCAGGCCATACAGACCTCTGGGTCAGAGAAGTTTAACAGCTTGGAGCAAAAAGTCTTTTCTCTGCCCCCACTTCACCCCTTCCTTCCTTTTAACGTTCCTCACTGGGTCCTGAGTGGCCAGGGCCCAACCTTCCTTGACTGGTTATGCAGTTCTTGCCTCTGAGTAGAATCAAGGAGCAGCTGAAGCAAAAATGAGCCCACCACTGCAGGCAGTTTGCAAATCACCTAGGTCCTCCGGAGAGGCCAACTAGAGGTGAGCTCAAAACCTGGGAGAATGCAATGCAGGATAATAGCCATTGGGCAAAGGAGGAGGGCAAATAACACAGAGGTCTACTGAGTGCCAGAACCCCAAAGCTATAAACAGGATGTTTGAACCCATTTCAAGCATAGAGGTCACAATCTGCAATTTAAATGTGGTTCCTTTTCTCTCAGTTATGGTTGAGTGCTACCCATTAGCTGGTGTGTGTGTGTGTGTGTGTGTGTGTGTGTGTGTGTGTGTGCGCGCGCATGAGTGTGCATATGCACTCTCATGAATGGGAGCAAAGTTTCCCAGTGAGCCCATTGACCTTCTCAACCAGACTGGACTGGTGGAACACCTGGAAATCCACACAGAACGGAGCAGGAGAACAGGGCAGTCCCTTCTGCTACACAGTGAAAATCCCTCTCTTCTTTCCAGACAAATAAAAGCATGGTGTAACACAAACAAGCCCTTGCTGCCTTAACAGTCTGCAGTGGTTTTGCTCCGGGGGGGAAAAAAAAAGTCATTGAAAAAACTGTTCCAAGTGTGGGATGCCCACCAGCCCCTAAAGCAGTCTGGTGGTCTTTGTTAACGCTGACCTTGCTCATCAGCCAGCCGTGGAGGAGGGGCTTACCCAGCTAAAGGCTGATGCTGCTACTTGCAGCCTTTGCTTATGGACAAACACACATAGGTTTATTTCGTGGCTAGGTTCAAGGTCACATAGCTGGCAGCCAGTTAAGTGAGGGTGCAAGTCTTTGTGGAGCGCTGTCTGCTGGGCCAGGAAAGGGGCTGGGACGCTATCAGTTGAAGAAACTAAAGCAGTTAGCAGCCAACAGGACAGGTTTTTGGAGCTCTAATGTGCATCAAATCACCTGGGAATATTTGCCTAGCTGCAGGCTCTGATTCAGTAATCTGGCTGGACTTTGAAGCTCTGGATTTGCAACAAGCTCTGTGCTAAGTGGGTGCTGATGCTTTAAGATCATATTTCTATTTAGTTTTTCAGTATTAGAGATTGAACCCAAGGCCTCTGTCCTGAGCTACATCCCCCAGCACCTTTTGTTGTATGGCATTGTTGTTTCGTTTTGTTTTGAGATGGTCTCACTTGATTGCCAAATTGTCCAGGCTGCCCCGGAACTAGGGATCCTCCTGCTACAGCCTCCCAGAGTGGAAGGCTGATGTCTGGCAGTCACACTATAGTCTAGACAACATTTTGTACCCGGGTGCATGTGACCGTGGTGTTCTGCAGCCACCCTGCCAGGCAGTCCCGTGGGCTGTGAGTTATTAGAAATGCAGAAAGACAGACTAAAGAGTGGAAGGTTCTGGTTGTTTTCTTTCTTTCTTCTTCTTTTTTTTTTAGAAGTGCTTTATTTTAAAAATACTTCAAAGACCAAGCCCAAGGCTCTTGCAAGAAATCTCAAGAGTATATAACATATGAGATACGATATTTCATATTTTGGAAGCTTAAGCTAAGAAATTGGTATTGGAAGGCTTACCAAGCCATTGAAATAAATGTGGAACAGAAAGGAATCCATACATATATATGCATATTTATATTTTCTATATCCATGTGTACATATATTCACCCAGTGTGTGAAGCACTAGATAAGTTATTCAATATTGCTGTGCCTCAGTTTCTCCAAGTGATCATAATCCCTACATGATGAGTCTGCTGTGAAGGATAAATGTATGGACTTGAACATCAACTTTCTTTTTTTTTCCTAGGGCTAGCTCAGTCAGCCCTGGGAGCTGGGCTGGCACGGCATGTGGTACCAGGGATCGAACCTCGGTCCCTGGGGTTGCCTAAGCAGACACTTTAGATGGCTGAGCCGTCTCCCCTCCCCAGCCTTTGAGCAGCAACTTTCAAGTGGCTTTCAGCAGTGGACTAAATTTTCCCTTGAAAAAGTAAAGGCGAGTTAAGAATCAGAAAAGGACAAAGAAGATCTTCAGATTTATTTATTTATTCATTTATGACATTGTGGGTTGAACCCAAGACCTTCACCTCCAGCTACATCCCCAGCCCCTTCTATTTTTTAGTTTGAGACAAGGTTATTATGTTTCCCAGGCTGGGTTGGAATTCATGATTCTCCTGCCTCAAGCCCCAAGAGTTCTGAGATTAGAGGTGGGTATCGCCATGCCCAAAGGACCTTCACCTTTCTTAAATAAAATGGTTTTTGGTTTCAGTTTTGAGTTATTATTGGCAAATAAAAACTAAACATATTTAAAGCATACAGCATGGTTTTTTATATGCATTCATTTAAAATGATACCATAATCAAGTTAATGAACATACTTTTATGAAGTATGTGATTCTTTTTTTTTTTTTAGGGAAGAGTCTACAGGGTGTTCAGGGTCTCACTACTAAATCAGACTCATAATGATCCTCCTGTTTACAGCCTCCCAAGAGCTGGGATTACAGGCTTGGGTCACCACGCCCAGTCTCAATTGCCATCCCTGGGAGGCGGAGCTGGCACAGGAGGCCCAGGGGAGCGAACCCCCAACCCTATGCCTTCTTGCAGGTGCTTTAATCCATTGAGCTATTTGACCAGCCCTGTACATGGATTTGATTATCTTGTGAACCTGAAATTTTATATCTTTTGAACTTCACCTCCCTGTTTCTCCAATCACCCAGCCCTAGAAGCCATCACTCTCTGCTCCCTGAGCTGGAATTGTTTAGATTGCACTTAGAGGTGAGCTCCCACAGTACCTGACTCTGTTCCTTGTTTATCTCGCTTAGCGTACTATCCTTCAGGTTCTCTCATGTTAGAAAGGACAGTATTTCCTTCCGTTTGTTTTTTCTTGTTGTTGTTGTTGTTGGTTTTTGTATTTAGGACAGGGTCTACAGGGTCTCACTATGTAAATCGGACTAGTAGTGATTCTCCTGTTTTCAGCCTTCCAAGTGCTGGGATTACAGGCTTGGGCCACCAAGCCCAGTCTCCATCACAGTCTCAGCATGCCTCGGGGGCGGGGCCGGTGCTGCCCGCCAGGGATCAAAGCTCTGCCTAAGCAGGCTCTTTAGTTCACTGAGCTGTATGGCCAGCCCTCTTCCTTTTAAAAGCTGGGTGCTCTGCCATCGTGTGTGCATGTCTATCACATTGTCTTCATCCGTTTGGCCATGGGTGAGCTCTCCTGTGGATTCCGTACCTTGTCTAACGTGGACAATACTGCCATGAACGAGGGAGTGTAGATGCCTTTTTGAGGCACTGACTTCATTGTCTCTGGATGCAGACCCGGAAGGGAGACCGCTGGATCTTATGGGAGGTCTAGTTTTTAATGGTTTGAGTAATCTCTCTACCGCTTATCCCTCCTGCCTGTGCCAAATTATAGATTCCCGTCTGCAGTCCACAAGCGCTGCCTTTTCTCAGGCTGCTCGCTAACACTTATTCTTTGTCTTTCTGATAACAGCCATCCAAACAGGTGTGAGATGATTCGCACTGTGGTTCTGATTTGAATTTGTCTGTGAAGCGGAGCATCTTTTCTTATACTTATTGGCCAGCTATATTTCTTCTCTTAAGAAATGTTTATTTAAATTGTTTCCCACTTTTAATTTTAATCAATTTAATTTTAATTTCTTTTTTTCTAAATGTATTTAATACAGAATCTGCAGGGTTTTGGGGCCAGGGAGCCGGCTCAGTAGAATAAGTGCTTCCCTGGCAAGCGCAAGGGCTTGAGTTCAATCCCCAATACTGCAAAAAAAAAAAAAAAGAGTCTATAAGGTCTTACTACACAGATTGGACTCAAGGTGATCCTCCTGTTTCCAGCCTCCTAAGTGCTGGGATTAGAGGTGCATGTCACCACACCCAGTTTCGATCTGCCTTTCAGCGTGCCCTGGGCCCAGAGCTAGCATAGCACGCTGGGGATAGATCCCCAGTTCTTGCATTTGCCAAAGCAGGCACTAGTCTTGGTTTCTTGAATAAATCTTAAATTTTACTTATCTTTAATTATCTTCAATTTAGCAGCCAAATGTGTGACCTGTGGCTATTTGCATTGGGAGCACAACTCCAGTCTGTAAGTTCTCTGGGGGAAGGGATCACATTTTTGGCTTGCACTTCGGTCCCTGCCGCTTGCCCCAGAACCTTAGACTTTTAAGTCTCCAAAAGTACCTTGAACTTGAAGTGTCAGAGACTTACCAGATGGTTCACTGACTCAATCAGAATGTGCAGCTTGTTGCAGGAACTAATTCACCAACTTACTCTTGCATCTTTTGTCTGCGTGCTGTATCGTCCCTCTGGGATCTAATCAACATCCAAGTAGCTCAGGACCTATGAACTGAGTTTCATGAACACAGGAACTAGAGCTGTTTCCCATAAATGCCAGTTAGAAAATTCCCAAGGAAGCGCTCTGATTGGCTGAGGTTGAGTCATGTCGCCCAATACATGGCCAAACCATGACATCCTAAGACTGGACCAGTTTGGCTCAAGGGCTCAAGGACAGCAGAGATGACTTCCTCCTGATACGTAGGGCTGGGGTGAGGAGGAGCAGTTCCCACCAGAGGAAGTGTGTTCTGGGAAGCAGAACAATAAATTTGTCTTAAGGGCGAGGGTCCAGCTTGTGTAAATGGATGTTGAGCTAGATCATGGATATGGAATTGTCTTGCTTGGTCACATCAAAAGGCATGAGGATTGCCGGGCGTAGTGGCGCATGCCTGTAATCCCAGCACTGGGGAGGCTGAGGCACGAGGATTGTGAGTTTGAGACCAGCCTGAGCTACAAAGTGAGCTTAAGGCCAGCCTGAA
>PVKA01028118.1:0-29736 GCA_004027165.1 Ctenomys sociabilis
AAAAAAAAAAAAAAAAAAAAAAAAATATATATACATCAGCAATATTTGGGCCAAGAGGATAGGATTTAGAATCCATAGGTAGTTCCACACTTTAGCTTCATTTACATAATATTTTAAAAACCATAAATGTCAGCTGTCCTTTAACTATTCATCTTAGAAATGGCATGTGGTGCCAAAGGTGGACAAACAGCCAGAAACAAACAAAAGCATATATGAATAAATGCCGCCAGGGGAGAGCAAATCGTCTGTCTCTAAAACATGCAGAACAGGAGCTTAGACCTAATGAAGAGAACCGAGTGAGTAAATGTCAAATGGGAGATGAGCTTTCATTTGATATTTCCTTTCTCACAACTAATCAAGCCCAGCTGTGATGTGAACAGGGACACACTATGTACTCTTCAGGCTTTGGCTGCCAAGCAGAAGGAGAATGTCAGGCTGCTGTGATTTTGATATAAACCTGGCACTAGAGCCAACAGATTTTGCATCTCTTGTCTTCCTACTGACTGCACACTCCATATTCACCTCCAAAGGGAATATATGGAGCCCCACCCTTCAGTGAAAGCCAACAACACTACACAGATTTCAGAAAATATTCCATGGGCTTCTGAATGCGTAATGTGTACTACAGAATCAATGATATCTCATAATGGAAAGCTGGGAGAGACACCATTCTGACACCACTAATGTTTCCTGCTAATACATAACCACAAGAGGTGCCAGCCAGATAGCTCAGAAGACTAAAGTGCCTGCTCAGGTAGACACAGAGACCAGGGCTCGATCTGCAGTGTGTTGTGCTGACCTCGTCCCTGGGGCATGCTAAGATGGCAAAAGAGAGTCTTTGCAGTGCTGTGCACCTATAATCCTAACACTTGGGAGGCTGAGATCAGGAGCATCCCTGTGAGTCTGATCTGGGCAGTGAGATCCTGTAGACCCTGTACGAAAAGTACATAAAAAAGTATTATGCTATTATACTTCCAACTTGCCTCCTCTGTTCTACTAAGTTAACACTGGAAAAGTTCAATGGATCATTTGCTTATTCTCAGAAGCACATAAAATGTTTTTATGAGTAAGATTTAGAGAATTTGAAAAAGATGCCAAGACTTCCCAAATTTGCAAATGTAAGTTACTTACAGGGCAACTCATACATATTCTTACTATGTTAAGGGTAATTGTTAAAATCATCAATTTTAATTGCATTCAGCCGAATATAAATTGTGTAAATTTCATAAGATGCTTGGCAATTTTGTGGCTAACACACCTCAAAATAAGTCTCTAGTAATGTGTACTTATATATGCAAGGGAATACCCATGTATAGCTTTCTACAAGGATTTGCATGGAACATCCCTAATGTTTTTGTAGTGTACTGTATAAGTACTATGGCTCTTTGGTTGATAGCTAGTTTCCTGATTTAATAAATACATAATCTGGAATTTAATAATTATTATAATTTCTGCATAGGAAACCTGAGTTCCAGTAGAAAATCAAACTTTTTCTAACAGAATTTTTTGTAATAAACACCATTTTCTTTTTATTCACTTTCAGAAGTGCATTACGCACTCCTAGGATTAGGTCAATCACAGTATAAGAACCATGTAATTAAACATCGTGAACTTTTGTTAATTTAAACCATAACCAAGGGCTAAATGTTTTCCTATAATTCTCTGTTCTGTAGAAACAGAACTTAAATGTCTCCTTACATGCACCCCACAAGCTTAGCTGCTCACTGATGTCATGTCACAGCAATCCACTGCTGACACCGCTGCCTTGGGGCACATCCAATTCCCTAATGCATCTCCCGAACTACTCTCCTCTAATCCATACCCACAGGGACATCTTTCAGCTTTCCAGGTGTGTGTGATATGAGCTCCTTTCTTAAAACCTTCCAAATACAAAATCCTTCTTTAGTACAAGCTCCAAGATCTGCAACCTAGCCTGCTCCACATCTCCATCTGTATATTGTACTTTTCCCCTCTCAGCTCCTCACTGGGGTACCATCATTCATTCACCTTGCAGTGCCACAGCTAGGCTTTTGAGAATACCTGCTTTGCCTTATTATTCTTCAGATCTCAGCTAAGTCATAAACCTCTAGAAAGTTCAATGCCATTATTATATAAAGTCACAGCATGCCTATTCATAGCTTTGGTCAAAGCTACCATTTTAGTTTTCTTTATTAATCAGTGGAGTATCTATTCTTCAAATGGACTGCAAGCTCCATGAAGGGCAAGACTATAATTTCATCTACCATTGGATTCCTAGTATCTTGTTAGTAAATCTACTTAATAAATAATCATGTCCCTGATGGATGAATTAAGTAACAAACAACACAATCTTCATCAACTTTGGCCAAAGCTTTAATGTAACTGGTTTGGTGAGCTAAAAAGCAACTGAAGTCCTCACAAAACAAGTAAGAGAAGCTAAAACAAGGTAAAAGGAAACCAAAAACTTACCACAGTCAACCTCATCAGTCCAGTCACCACAATCATCCACAAGATCACATAACTGGGTCTTTTCTATGCAGGCCTTGGTGTGACCACACCAAAAATGATCCGCTGATTCACAGCTCTCAGCAGGAAGAGGAAGAGTGCAGTTTTCAAATCTGACATCATCAATTGCTGAGACCCCATAATAAATGCCCAGACTGACTTTATCTAGCGACAGGTAGAAGGGCTGAGTGAGGCGCCCTAGCTGAATGGCTGCCTCCAACCACTGCTGGCCTTGGTTGTACAGCACTCTCCAGAGGACGGTGGAGTCATTGGAGTTTTCCATGTGGAGCTCTAGCTCAGCTGCTCCCACAGACAGGCCATAGTTATAAAACCTGCGAAGAGCAAATACAAGTGATGGAAACTATGGGGCATTGCATTCTGTTCAAAGCCTGTTAATAATTAGTTATCAGGCTAGTGGCTTTCTTTCTTGTCTCCTTTCTTATAGTAATTGTGGCTGCATGTTTGCAAGAGTTTATCTGTGAAACTGGAGCTCTTTCTCAAGGATTTGCTGTATGACAGTGTACATCTTTGCTAAATACAACTGTCTCATAGCAAGAAAGTGTTTTTTTTTTTTTTCAACTTAAGGAAAACATCTAGTGAGGCATGGGGTGGGTGTCTGAAATCCCAGAAGCTTGGGAGGCTGAGGTAGAAGGGTTTCAAGTTCAAGCCTTACTAAGCAACTTAGTAAGACCTGTCTCAAAACAAAACAAAAAAATTTAAAAGTGATGTACTTCAGTGCAAAAGCTCTGGGTTCAAGCCCAATTATTACCACTACCAATTAAAACAAATCATAATAATAATAAGCTGCTATGTTAAAAGTAAATTGTTACCATAATACAACATTTTAAAAGTAAAGCCAGGGTTCAAAATCAGAACTGCTAATAAATGCATGCAGAAAGCACATCTACAACCAATGGACAAGTAGAGTAATTGACTATTGCCTTTAATATTTACCAGAAATAAAGTGTACATCCAGGTCCTGTTTGGCTGAAAGTTGGACTCTGCAGCTTAGCAATTTGGAACAAGTCATTCTTGTTCTTCAGAATGAACATAAAATGCCCTATTAAGATACAAAAGCAAAGCAGTAGTAAACCTGAATTCTACAATGAATCTATCTCTTAATCTTACACTGAATCAGTTTTATATTCAACAGAAATTAAAACTATACACCAATTTAAAATTCAGTAAGAGTGTCTCCTAGTTCAATTTGCTTTTACAAATATTAAACTATTATCTATATATAGTTTTTAAATGATGCCAAAAGCAATGAATTATCTCAGCTCCTCAAGCCAAAAATGTATCTACTGCCTATCTGTTCAACTCATATAGGCATCATTTCATGCAGACAACATAAACATAATGGGTGATATTCAACTGGCCCATTATTTGTAGTAATAGAATTGCTTCCCCTTCTCATCTGGTCTAAATGAAGAGTAAATAGAAGTAAGGAAAGTCTTGCTTGTTCTTTTACCTAAAACTGTGTTATGAGTATGATCCTTAGGAGGAGCCTGACGCTCGAAGTCATCGCGGAGATCCCTTGCGGAGCTCCGTATCCAGTCAAAGTTGTCACCGCTGACTGCTTCAAACCATCCACAGCTGCTGGCTTCAAAATCACAATCAGAAACTGAAGAACAAAAATGGGGCTCTTAGAGTCTCTATTCACAGGGTTTCTACACTTTAAAAAAGTTGAGCTGAACTGAAAATGATCCTAATGCACTTCTCTACATCAAAGAATATATCCAACGAAAGAAAAAATTATTTTTGATCTGAAAAATAGACTT
Organism: Ctenomys sociabilis; assembly: GCA_004027165.1. Lineage (NCBI taxonomy): Eukaryota > Metazoa > Chordata > Mammalia > Rodentia > Ctenomyidae > Ctenomys > Ctenomys sociabilis. The sequence continues at coordinate 4,266 of PVKA01028118.1, forward strand.
GTCCTTTTATTTCAGAAATTGAGACAGAAAATCTATCAAATTAAGAAATTTCTTCAATTTTTTATACAACATAGCATCATTCATCTATTCTACTTATAGAATTACCAAAATTTTCTTACCTTTTCCTGCTACTATCAGTGGAAAGTTTTGTTACTACAGAATAATTTTCATTAAGACAGAAAAAGAAAACCACAGCTATTTAAAAATTAATACTTGAGGGCCACCGAGACAGCTCAGTTGACTAAGTGCCTGCTTAGGCAAGCACAGGGACTAGGATTCAATCTCTGGCACCACATGCCAGGCCGGCCCCATACCCAGGATGTGTTGAGCCAGCTACCAAGTCTAGGCATGGTGGCATGCACCTGTAATTCCAGTGCTGGGGAGGCTGAACACAGGTGGATCTCTATGAGTCTAAGCTGCTTAGTGAGACCATATACCAAATGCATGATTGTTTTAAAAAATTAATATTTGAAAAATATGAAATCTACCATATTTATATAATGCACATTCCTGCTTTTTTGTAGAGCTTAATGTTTCACAAATAATTATATATGTTGGCCATTTTAGTATAGGGAAAACAATTTTGATTCATTTTTTTCAGCTAGTATGAAGAGAAATAAGATTCATAAAGAATCCTGGAAAAATATGAACAGAGGGCAAGAGAAAGGAAAATAAATGGAAATTATAGATTGCAGTAGTATAGACTTATAGGTCAATTATATGCAATAATTACCAAGTTCCTTGTGTAACAGACTATACTAAATGCTTTACGGAGATATGACTTTAAAAATCACCTATTGTTTTACAAAGGATGAAATGGACGTTATGTAAAGTTATTAAATTTACCACAATTACATAGAAAAGAAGTTATATTATGAGATTGGAATCCAAATATTTTGACGTTCTCTGTAAGTCTTGACAAAAACTTAATTATCATTACACTTCAGAAGCATAAATCAAAAATGCATAATCGGAATTTTTGACTTACAGTACAGGTTCTGCTGTTTCTACCTTATAAAAATGCAAATGAAGTTCATTTCCTTTAATGACTATTACACCAAGATCCTTGATCATTGGTGATTTTTATCAAAAAATTCAGTTTAAAAATAAAAAACCTGCATTGATATTTCCTTGTGAAAGCAATTAGGAAGGTAGGGATATGCTTCAGAGATAAAAGTATGAACTCAGTCACTAACTGAAATTAGAATAGCATTTTATTTTTTGTATTTATTTTTATTTTTGTTTTATTGAAGTACAAATACCAATGAGACAGTTTTAAGATACCTTGACAGGATGGATTTGATAAATTAATACATTGCAAACTGTTTTCATAATGTTTTGGTATCATAGAAGGTACATATATGATATACTTACAGACATTATTATAGCATATGTCTCTGATCAGTAAAGAAAGAGAGTGTGGCTGTTTGCATATCTTATTTTTTATACCTGAATTACATCAAAGATTCAATAATTAATACTTTCTACCTTGTTATTTTCCTAGTGGTTGTCCATAGTACTAGAAGCCAATATAATATCCTGTCCAACCACCATTAGTGCAAATCTTGCCTCTCATAGAATTATGTAGTAGCACAGCATTATCTATACCAACTGTACTGTCCATACACACACATCATGATTCTTCCTTTCTATACCTCTTCCTTTGTCTATACCTGTCAAAGCTGGTCACTCCGTTGTCATTCAACTAACTTAGGTGCTTGAATTCAACAACACAATCCAACACAGTCCAGGATTCCACAACAATAGTGAGTTATCTGAAGAAGTTGTTGACCATAGCCATTTAGAGATCAACTTATTATTATGGCCCCACGGTGTATACCTCATTTTTATACTTTTCTGCTGGATGGTTAAGACCTAGATAGATCAAGACTTATATACCAACACATGTACTTTATGTTTCTTATGAGGTCAGTGAAGTGCCCTCAGGGTTTATCTTGTAGTGCTGTACATTATTCTGTAGATCCTTTGTCTGTGTCATCCATGTGGATGAGTTATGGCCAATGCTTGATCCGTTTTCTCTCTGTGAGAGCCTGAGAGAAAGTTTTCTCTCCATGTGACTCTCACCAGGCACACTATAGAACTTTGATCTTTTTCCTCTGTGACTCCATAATCTCCTTGTTCTGGAAATTTGGGTCTCAACTGAGTTTCATGATGTTGTAGTACAGGTTCTCCTATGTCCTGATTCTTCACTGACCTTGAAAGGCTAGAGCCAAAATGTTGGCTGGCCTTGCAGCTCTGCTATTTCTCCAATTTTGATCTGTGAACTGAGGTTGTTAACCATCCAGAAGAAAAGCTGATTAGTATCCTGCAGCATATGCCATTCACTTTGCCTTATCGGACTCAATTGATTTTAGTTGTTGTTGTACGTTTCCATTTGTATTTCTGCTTTTCGCTTCTTATACTAGGGAGACTATACGATATTTACACATGTGTGTCTGGTTTATTTCACTTATGAGTATATGTTCAAGTGGCATCCATTTCAGTATAAATGCTTCAAACTTATTCTTAATAGCTGAGTAATTCTCCATTATACAGAAATAGCTTTTTAATCTAATGGTAAATAATTTTCAATTTTAAAACTTCTACTACTAAATGGAGAAGAATGTGTGATAGTAGCAGTATAAACACCTAATTTTTTCAAAGTGTCTACAAAACATCTAACTTCAGAAATATATTTGCTTTCTATCAAATTTCCTGCTTCCTAATTTGACAAGCAGAGCACTTCCAAATCCTATCAAGTCAGTTCAGTGTACGAATATGTCCAAACACAAATACATTTAAATGCTCAATCTACGTGAATAATGTGTTGCTATATTTCAGTACACAGACAAAATTATAAATAAACAAGATGAAGAAATGCTGCTCAAAAGTAAAAAAAATAATAATTAACACTACAAATTAGAGATAAAATACAAAGAATGTTTTAATTTTTATATTTTGAAAGTCTGCCTCTATCTCTAAAGTGTCTGATATAAAAAACAACATATTTTTTTCCAAAAATTTCAAAGGATGTAGATATTATTTCAATTTCTGGAAAGCAAATCCTTTGATTTCTTTTTCAGACTACCTAGAGAACAGAATTGAGAGAACTTGCCACACACACATAAAAACAAGGATTGCTACTGTTTCATAGCCATCTCAGACAGTAACCTATAAAGAGAACCTAATTATGTAATGTCTGGGGAGATACTGCTGCAGATATAATGAATATTCAAATGGTACTAAGATTTTTAAAAACCACGGCAGTGTCTCCGTAGTTCTTTTGAATAAGGTCCCTTACCCCCTGTATGCCTAAGAAACACTGCATTCCCATGTTCTATTGCAGCCCTATTCTTAATTGCCAAGAAGTGGAAGCCAAGCACAGAAAGAGAAATACCACAGGAGCTCACCCTATATAGAATCAAAAACAGTTGATTATTCATTGATGTTTTGGGTAAACTCCTCACTCTATGGAGAGTGATTACGGAGAGGGTAGGGAAAGGTTGACAAAGGTGGAGTCAGCTACAGTCACACAGCTGAAAGCAGCTCTGGCATACTACTGCCTGGCAGGGTGGCTGCAGATCTGGATGCGTCCTGCACATTTCAAAGAGGTTAAGTGAGCTGATTTTGAATGATTTCATCACGAACGAAGGATAAAATATTTGAGCACATACAGCTGCTTATCCTTATTTGTACACTACACAATGTACACATTCACTAAAACTTCACGAGGTACCCATAAATATGTACAGTGTATGTTACTTAAAACCATTCTCAGAAAAAGTAATTTGTAGACACAAAAATATTGAAGCTTATGATCCCTTGCTAGTTCCTATATACTTAAGTTTCTTTACATGTCAAAAAATCTGAACTAATCATAAAGATCAGTAAAATTAATCTACTAAGTAGCCAGCCACTGAATAGGCATGAAAAATGTATATTCATGTATAACTAAAAAGTACAATGCTCTGGGTGTGTTTTAATAATTGAGGCTCAAGGATTTTTCAGTTTCTGGGGCACAATTGACTTCCCGTGCTATCACTGTCAAAAGCACTATCGTCTGTGGTCACCATTTACTCAGTGTTCAGCATACACAAACTTCCTTCTGGAGGCTCTTTTTTTTTTTTTTTTTTTTTTTTTTTTTTTTTTTTTTTTTTTTTTTTTTTTTTTTTTTTTTTTTTTTTGTCTTTTTGAGACAGGGTCTCACTATGCAGTTCAGGCTGGCCTTAAGCTCACTTTGTAGCTCAGGCTGGTCTTGAACTCACAGCAATCCTCTTCTGGAGGCTCTTATGCTCAAAACAGAATTGTGTTGACATGAGATTTCTGAAATTACACTTGTTTGTTCTGTGGCCATGGGCAGAAAAGCCAATGTCTTTATAGTCTCTTTTACTTATTGCGAGAAAAATTATTTGACTAGGGTACATTAATTATATAAATAGAATTCATTAGTTGCTCTTGGAACAGGGACATGAGGAAATATTTGCTGGACTGAGTTAGACAGAAATATTATAGGCAGTCAGACTGGGCCACAGGTGTTCCTGCTGTGAGCCAGACCTAAAGGCCAAACAAATGCTAACCTCCTTGAAGATTAGCACCCGGGGTTAATATTCTAAATATTTACATACCTACAATATTTAAATGACAATAGAATACCCACCTCTGACAAAATAAACAAAAAAGGAGATACAAATGAATGATCATTTTGTATCTATATATATATAATACTTAAGATAGATGTACAGCTACTTTTTCTTAATTCAATGAAAGGAAATATTTGTTCTAATGGTGTTTGGGCAGGATATTATATCTGCATCTCATACTATGAATAACCCTTACAAAGACAATATGCGATGTATTAATTATTGAAACTGTCCTATTAATCAGTTATGAAACTGCCTCATTGCTGTTTAGAAATATATACAAAAATGCAGTGAATCTTTTTAAAATATTTATATTGAAAACTTAAATATCTCATCTTAGTTTTAGATATTTATGTTTTCTAGACTTTCTAGAGTGAACATGTATTCCTTTTATGGCCAGAAATAAAATATGGGTTTATTGTTTATTTGTTTTAATTGTGCTACTTGGTATGTTATTTTGAAATACCTTCTTTATGAGCATAAAAATATTGTCACCTAAAATGTCAAAAATTAGACAACTAATAAAAGAAAAATTATTGATAAAAAAAAATCTAAATAGGTATCAATCACCAATCACCTTGAAAGTGCCCAAGTGAATCACTAGCCCAACCCCCAACAGAAAGAGATTCTGTCCCATATTCAGGCTCTCTTACTCCTTGACTGGGTTCCCCATTTGGCCTCAGACTTAATCAGTTTTAGCTGAACAGTAGTGCTTGTAATCCATTGGTTGACTATAGTTTTATCCCACCCCACATCCACCTAAGCAAGTTCCCATTCTCTCCACCTTAGTCCCTCACGCTTTTACACTATAAAAATCCCTGGAAGAGATAGCTTCCTGGGGAACACCCTGCTCAGCCCCTCCTACTGTCCCTCTCTCAGACAGGAGCTTTCTTTCTTTCAATAAATCTATTCTGTTATCTTAACTTCCATTTGTTTCTAAAATTTATTCTTCTGTTTTAGAGAACACAACTCATCCAGCTCAGGTCAAGAGATCATTTTTCCCTATGTCATTTGGTGGTCATCCACCTGAGATCAGTTTTTCTCCCTGTATCACCATTATTGTCATCAGTGCAGACTTTCCTAGAAGCAGAAGATGAAAGGATGGAGGAGTCAAGCACATTTATGACAGAAGAATCCAGAATCAGAACCTGTCTCACTTCCAATCCATGTCAAGTAAGCACGAAGTGTATAAAGGGGAAGTGTTAGTTGATAATATGGCTTCCCACTAAGATTTGAATATTGATAGGGAAAACAAGCCCTGGCATGTCAAGTGGTTGAATGTCAAACTCCTTCTGGTCTTAGCTACATAGATAAAGTAACTGAACTGAGAATGAAAGGGATGTCTGTATTAGATGTTTAGATAAAATATGTAACAACTACAACTTAAAAGGGGGAGTCATGGTTTTATAGGCTTTCATCTTTGATCAGTTTTCCCCAAGGCAGAAACATCATGGCAAAAGAGCACAGTGGAGCAAAGATCCTAGTTTGTGGTTGTGGCATTCAGAAAGCAGAGCAGGGAACAGCCCCCGAGGAAAAGGGATAAGAGGCCAGACGTAGACCCATACCATGTCTCCATGAACACCCAGACACACAAAGAGGTGGGCTTGCCTACCTCAGGAGGTGGCTTGTGAAGCAATCAAGTAGACCACCCAATTTAGTCACAAGGACTAAACCTATGACTTGTAATTACACAGAAAATACTCTAAGTCCAATCAGAGACCACCACTGAGGCTTACAGAGAGATTTGAGGCATTGCAAGTACAGGAAACATCTGTTAATATATGTAGCAATTATTTAATCCTCAGAATACATCTTGGAAAATATTACACTATTTTATATTATGAGCAAAATCAATGCAAGTTTGAAATAGGGGTGATTTGCAGTCTTTCAGAACTAAGTAATACTGACACAATTTCAACCCAAGTTTGGTGTCAAAACTAACACTCTAAAAAATTAACTGCTTCTATTAGTTAGGTAGATAATAACAAATGTAACATAACATGTCCTTAGTTGTGACATAAACCTAGTTCATAGCTCATCCACCTGTGTTTCTCTGTGTTGCCTGATGTGGGGAATTTAGGGGAGAAAGGACCAATGCAAACAAGATTCCCATGTTGTTTGCTCTACCATTTATAAAAAAGTTTTCTGTGTATGACAGAGTCTCCTTTTGTCTACCAGCACCCATGAAATCACAGCAGGCTAACTTAAAGCTTTACAAAAAGTGTAAAATTTTAAACCCTTGGACCAGGGAGATGGTTCAGTAGAATAAGCACTTGCCTGGTAAGCACAAGGGCCTTAGTTCAATCCTCAGTTATGACAAAAAAATGTAAACCCTTTACATTTCTTGACAAATACTACATTAAGTATTGTGCATATAGGCCCATCAATAAGAACTTAGACTCTACAGTGAAAAATTTACAAGCAAGAAACCAATCATGATAGAATAATAACTGAGGTACTCATTTATTTTCCATTCATCTAACAAAATTTTGAATCCATTTTTTATGTTTGAAAACCTCAGGGTGTAAGGATTGAGCAATGAAATGAATGGAAAATGAAACAAAAATCTTGACATATGGGACTTGTGAGAGTGGGGAGATAGCAAAGAAGCCAGGTAAACTACAGGCATCTTGCAATTTCATAGAATGTGAACAAGAAAGCCTTCAGAGAAAAGTGGGTAGCTAGGGAAACACCTGAAGGAGACAGGAGAGAAAACAGGTCAGGCAGCTACATAAAGGGTGCCCAACACAAAGGGGCCAGGGAGGACAAGAAGCACGAGGGAAGGGCACATTTTTCACAATCCAATAATATCAGAAACCTGAATGAATATCTTGAGTATAGTGAGAGAGAGGAGAGATGTAGGAAGTGGAATGAGACAGGTTGCTTTAAAGCTTTAGCTTGAATGTTTTAAGCAGAAGAGTGACAAAATCAGACTTAACTGAATGGTCATAGCTGCTGTACTGAGGAGAGACAAAAATGGGAATGGGGGAAGAAGCAGGCAGAAGGATGCTGTAAACATTCAGACAAAAAATGAAAATAGTCTGTGCTGAGTAGTAGTAAACTGTTCTGGAAATCTTTTGAAACTAGACATGCTAGGGCCATTTGACATCAGATGATGAGTGTTAGATGAGTGACATGAGTCTTTGCTCTAAGCACTTGACACATTGGATGTGTCATTTAGAAAATAGACTGCAGATGCAGGCGAGGGGAACAGAACATTAATTTAAATATGCTATATTTAACATTCCTATTAATTCTTGAAGTATTAATCTTTAATGCTGAGTAAGGTGATGTGCGTGTGTGTGTGTGTGTGTGTGTGTGTGTGTGTGTGTGTGTGTACAGAGTTCAGGTGAGAAGTCTTAGGTAGAAAAATAAATTCAAAGACCATCATAGTGACCCAAGAAGAAGTTATAAAAGCAGAACAAAAAGAACCAGTATGGTATTGGGTATCATACAAGCAAGCCAAGTAAGTACTTTAAGGATGAAGGTGACACCAAACGGCATCAAACACTGCTGATGTCAGATGAAGATGAATATAGAGCACTACATCTAAACCACTGATGACTTCAGTGAGTAAGGTTCTGCTGAATGGTGACAAGGTCCTGACTGCATTAAGCTGAAAAAAATTTTATAACAGAAAGAATAGATCTACTGTGGGGAGTTTGAGTTATTTGAAGAAAGGAGAAAAGCGGTGTGGTAAGTAGAGACAGAAATAGAATCGAGAGTAGACACAGTTAAGATGTAAGAAATGAAAATGTTGTGTGCTGGTAGAAAACATAGCAGAAAGTGTAACTTGTTGGAGCAACATTGCTAAACAGGCAACAGAGATGGGTTCCACATGAAAGAGAAAGAGATGATCAGTATCAGGGCAAAGGACAGTTAATTCAGGAGAAAATGTAGATTTTATAGGTAGACAGAAATAGTATCAGAGCTTGGAAAAGCCCTGTTTTGCTTGTCCACATTTTTTCAGTGAAGTAAGATGGAAGATCATGAACAGGAGCTAGGAACAGTGAAGAAGACAGCAGAACTTGGAAAAGACAGGAAGAAAATATGTGTCATTCTTTGAAGACTGTGGGAGACAGAATGGACTGGGGATATATAATACAATTACTGGACATTCAGGAAAATTCACTTAAGCAAAATGGTAAAGAATTTGAAGTGAGAATAGGGGACAATGTTTTATTATTTTTCTCCAGACATGCTCAACTATGGGATTCTGAATCTGAGTGGTCTGAAATCTTCATTTAATCAGTTGGTGCGTTCGTGTCCATGGCATAATGAAAGACACAAGACAGTTGAAGTCACCATAAGGCAGTCATTTAAATACTGGCCCAGAAATTCAAAGTTTACAAGAAAGGAAGAGTGCATAAAGGAACAAACAATATTGGAAAGATGACCTAATGAATTGGTAGGACTGATGTATTGATGGAATTATGGTATTAAAAGGAAGAATTAAAAGTAGAAACCAATGTTTAAATGATCAGGCCATTGAATTGGAGGTGCTTCAGTTATTTGTATGAAAATATTTATACTTTCATGAAAAGGAAAGAATAATTCAGGAGGAAAATCATGAATCTTGATGGGAGAGTCAAGAATCAGATGACAGGCCAAGAACCTAAATCTTAAGTCTGATTAAGGAACTCTAGGTACTTTGGGCCAAACACTCCTTTCACTCTCTACACACCCTCCTGTTCTGTCCTATAATCATATAGGAGGCATTTTAGAGACCAAGAAATGATCATTCTAATTGCACAAGTCAACAAAGGAAATTATTTTCAGGAGTTGTACCTAATGAATTACAGTAAGAAGCCTCATTCAAACTTGATAAGATGATTTAGGTGATAATATTTTTAATTTTTTAATATTTTAAAGAGAGTGCAGAGGGGCCAGCCAAATAGTTCAGTGGATTAGAGCACCTGAAGCAGGGGGCAGGGGTTACTGGGTTCGATCTTCCAGGCCTGCAGTTCTGGCCTTGCCCCAGGGGCATGCTGAAATAGGAATTGAGCTGTGTGTGGTGGCCCACACCTATAATCCCAGCATCTGGGAGACCATAAACAGGAGAATAACTACAAGTTGGACCTAGTAGTTAGGCCCTGAACACTTTATAGACTCTTCTCTAAAATACAAAAAGAAAAAAGTGAGTACCAAATACTATTAAAACAGAAAATTGCAAGTGATACAGAATTTCACTTAAAATAGTATCAATTTCACAGTATTCATTGTAATGTGTAGTATTGTATTCCAACTAGTTATTCATATACCAGATACATGCATGCAAAATTGGAAAAAGAAAAAAGAAATAAATATATAAGAAATTAAGAAACGAAAAAGGACAAAAAATTGAAAGAGGAGACAAATTAAGCATTAACTGTTCCTTTCCATAGATTTGTACATAAGCAGGAAAGTTTTGAACAACTCTGCTGGGGATTTCTGCTGGTCTATGGGTAAGTGGTAATGTTGTAGACTAGTTATCTGATGAGATTTGCATTACTACATTTATTGGGGCTACACTGTAAGGGGGTCATTACAAATGGAACAAAACAAGCAGCAATAAGAGAGAAAGAATGTTACACAGAGTAAGAAGAAACAAAATAGTCCTCCATTTTTCATAAGCAGAACACACGGTGACAGGCAGTAAACTGCTATAGTGGACAGATTCTAACACAGTCCCTGTGAAATCTGTTCCTTAGTGTTATTCCTGTGATTATATTGTTAAGTAACCAGAGATTCTGAAGATGTAATTAAGATCACTGATCAGTTGACTGTGAGACTAATGTGATCTACAGGCCTATTAGTAGCAGCAGTTTTTTTCCAAATCATTGCAGATGTGTTCAGAGGCATCAAAATTGTAATAGCCTTGAAATGCCATTGCCACATTAAACATAGAAGAGGCCATCTAGCTACATTCAATAAGCGTATCAACAGAACAAATACAATCCATGGAAACCCATAGCAAATACTTTGTCCAATAGAGAAACACTGATAACTGTGATTCTAAAATCAGGAATAAGGTACAGGCATCTCCTCATCCACTCCTACTGGAAGAAGTCCTAATGAGAGAGCAACTACACAGCGTAAGAAAGAAACAGACAACAGGTATTCAACTGTAATGAGAGAAATGCAATAATCTCTGTACACAGATAATGTAATATGAGCTACAAAAATTCTTAAATGTTTCAAACTATTTTTAGAGCTAATAAATTTAGCAAGAGGATGTAAAAGTACCACAAAAAATTGTCAGCATTTCTAGGCATTAAAAATGAACAATCGCACAGAGAACATAGTAAACTAATTTCTGTGTAATAGCATCAAAAAAAAATGGAAATAAACCAAGATCATGAAATGTTTGTACAATGAAAAATATAAAATACTTCTGAAAGAACTTTAAAAGGCATAAATAGTGGAGTTTTTTTTTTTTTTTTGCATGCTTCTGTATATCTATCAAAATTCTGGGGTTTTTTTTGGTCAGGAATAGAAAAACTCTTCCCAAAATTCATGCTGAATTACCTCTGATCACAAATAAAACAATCCTAAAAAGAGAAAGTTTCAGGATGCACGTTATGATTTCAAAACCTACTACAAAGTTACAGTATACAAATTAATATTACAAATTAATCAAACTAAACAATATGACTTTTCATGAATTCGTCAACATATTCATTGGAGAAAAGAGAGTAATATCAATAAACAGTTCTTGTTAAACCTGGACAGTCGCATACAAAATATAAAGTCATTCTGTTACCTAACACCATGAGCTAATACAAAAGTTAATTCAGATATAGCTATAACTTCATGGTAGGGCAAAACCTGTGAAGCTCTTAAAAGCAAGCATAGGTCTGCGTATCATGTTGGATCTGTCAGTGATTTCATGCATGTGAAAGCAGCAGTATCTGCCACAAAAAAAATACATAACTGGATGCCATAAAAATTTGAAGGATCTGTGCATCACAAAATACTAGCAACAGAATGAAAAGGAAAATCACAGAAGTGGAAAACGTTTTTAAATAATGAACTTGATAAAGGACTAAAATCCAGAATTATTATGAACTCAAAGACTGTTGGCAAATAACTCAAAAATGGTCCTAGGATTTGCACAAATACTTCTTCAAATGAGAGTCATGAAATACACACAAAAATGTGCTTGCTATCATGAACAACTAGGGACACAAACATTAATTCTATTGGAGTTACTGTCTTATACTCAGTAGGAGACTATTATGAAGAAAACAAAACCCAAGAAAATGTTGTTGAAGCTATAAAGAAATCAGAACATTGTGCATTGTTGTGGAAATGCAAAATTTCCAGCTCCTCAGATCATTACACCACATGAGGCATCACACGACAGTTCAGAGTATACATTAGTATATGATGCTAGCAGGCTCTTGAAGACGTCCTTGTATCTGCATGTTCATAAAGCATTCTTCACAATAATTAAAAGTGGGAAGAGCATTAATCACACATCAATATGTGAATTAAAAATGGATTATAAAATGGGTGTTATCCATTCTCTTAAAAAAAGAAATTATGACATAGAGTACAGCACAGATAAAATTGGAACATATGATACAAAATGACATAAGTCAGTTATAAAATGAAAATGCTGGATGATTCATTTATATTGATCAGAAGAGTGCACAAACCATAAAGAAAGGAAGAGGGTGGCAGCTGCCTGGAGCTGCATGGAGAAGAAGACGGTATTATTGCACAAAATATTACTGATATGTGCAGCAACCATAGGAAAGCTTATGTCACCAGTACACGCCTTTTGTCACAAGAAAGGGAAAGTGAGAAAAAAGAAAATGAATCAGAGACTCCTGGAATGTGATTGATGGTTGAAACGGAGCAGTGACCAGGTGAAAAAGAATACAAGTGGCCACAAGCATAGGAAAGAAGAAATAGAAGGGCCTCAGTCTTGCAGCTACAAGTAACCCAACTGTGCCTAAAAATCTGAAGGAAGTAGGAAGCAGGACTGTTTTTCTTACACCTTCCAGATCACAATGATTCTAACAAACATCTTGATTGTAGCCTTTATGAAACATCAAAGGAAGAGCCACATCATGTCCTCTATCACGCACAGCACAAAACAGCGAGATGCAGTTTTCACTCAGTGTAGAAGGATCCGTTCCACGCTCTCCATCCCATTTATTTTCCCCATGTCCTCACACTCAGGAGTGCAAGTTTTAAGTATTTACATAAGATGCTGTAGTATTTCCATATAACCTATATGCATTGTCCCATGTACTTTGCATCATCTTAAAACTATGTATAACACCTAATGAACGTCAATATGACATGAAGTTATAAATGCCTGTATATAAATATAAATAGTTATTATAGTATGTTGTTTAGGAAATAAGACTGTTGGCAAATAACTCTACTCAAAAATGGCCCAAGGATTTGCATAAACTTCTTCAAATGAGATGTACAAAATACACATAAAAATACACATATTCAGAGAAGATAATTTTTGTTCAAATATTTTTGATCTGCAATATTTTGAATCATTGGATACAGTATGGAGAGAGCCAATTCTACTAAATGAGCATTGTGTTAGCTCATTGTATTTGATGTAGTTTGTTACATAGCAATAAGATAGGAGAGAAAAACATGGTGAGTAGGAGGAGAAGAACAGGGCAAAAAGAAACATGATACACTGTAAAGGTACAGATTGCCTATGATGAATGTGATCATTATATATATTGACAGTGTACCAATTACATTAATTTAAAAAATGAAATTATAAAAGAAATAAGCAAAAATTAAATGTGTGGAATAACAAACTAAATGTGCAGTTATTTTCTTCCATTCCTCTAAAGATAATATCCCATTTTTTTCATTTTTTTCTGGTTTTCATTCTGTCTTATTATTGAAGTCTAGTGATTTATGCCTTTTTTTCTGAGCTGCTTTGAAGATTTTACTTTGCTACAGATTTCCAGGCATCTCATGGTGATGTGCCTACACAGACTTTTTTTTCATTTCTTATGTTGCTGCTGTTGATGATAGGGACTCTTAAAATATGGCTTTATGTCTTTTCAATTTTGAAAATTTTACAAGTATTCTCTAAGCATTTCTCTAGTCCCAGAAATATTATTTCCTTAAAAAGTTCTGAGTTGTCAACATCAGCTCATCAAATAATTAACAATATAATTGTAAGAGAAAATGGGACATGGTCATAAATTAACTTATAACATCAAGTGTACATGCCTATAAGATAAAAACAAAAAATACTATATATGTGAAAAGATTAATTGAACTGGACTTAAATTGGCTCTCAAAAATTAGTAAGACAGATAAGTGGTTTAGAAAACCTGAGAAGCAAGACATTTTGGATAAAGAAAAGCCCCTATGAACTGGAACCAAATAATTGTTAGCTTAATGTATTCCTGTTTCAGCTCTTTTGATAACTGGGCTTTTACCAATGAGTACAAAATATCTGAGCTTATTAGCTTAGTTAAAAAATGTATTTACTTTTCAAAGTGACTCTAATAAAAATGTAAATGAATAGGCAATCACTAACCCTTTAAAACCTCAATCACCAATTCTGTCTGAAAAAATAACAAGTTCTTTCACAAATCATGTTTTCTATTCATCTACCTTAGCCTAGTCTTAGTTTACTAATATTTTTAACTAAAATCTATGTCACCAGAACATTAACACTCTCATGAAAATAAACATACTAAGGACCACCACAATGTTACTACAGTTGACAAAGACTTTTGTTTAAAACACTTTGGTTCACAAACAGAAGTGTTTGGCAAAATTGTGTTCTTGTTTGAGAACTCTGCATCAGGTGACAAGCCCAACCATGACCATCTGCTGTGGTTTGGGGTTTTCCAAAGGGAACAATACCGTAGAGAACATATATTCTGTAAGGTTATTTGTGTTAGTTTCCCAAAGAATCATACACAAATAGTGCAGGAAATCTGTCCATACACTGAAAACCAAAGAATCCAGCTGGGAGCCTGGATCCTACAGTAGTGTCCTACATGATTCCACCTAGAGACCTAGAGCCCTAAACAATACCTCTCCAAAGTTCAACTGGAGGACTAGAGCCCACACCAATGTCTCACACAGGTGTGTTGTGCTGGAAATGCCCAAATGTCAGTGGTGGAACCTAGAAAGTCTGTGCCAGCAGGGTGAAGGATCCATGCTAACAGCATGAGGGATCTGCACTGGAGCCAGGAAGCAGCCCTCAAGGTCAGAACCTCAGCTCCTCTGAAAAGCACTGCAGCCATCCTCAACAACAGTGAGGTCCAAGCTCCTCCAAGGATGAGAAAATCCAAGTTCCCATCAGAAGGCCAACATGATGAGCTTCTCCAGCAGACCGAGCAGTGCATCACCTTTCCCTCCAGAGCCAGGAAGGCATGCTCAGGGTGAGAACCAGAACCCCCCCCCCCAAATGAATTGCAGCTACCTACCCTCAGGGACAAGGAGGTCCCAACTTCCTTCTCTGAGAAGAACAGCTGAGTTAACCAGGAAAACCAGCATGACGAGATCCCACAGCAGGATAGCCCAAGAGAACAAGCAGCTTCCAACAGCTCCCCAAAAGCTTCCCTCACAGCCTCCCAACAGCTCCTACATGCTCCAACAGCCTCCCTCCTTCTCCAGTTCTGCTCTTTCACTGCCAGCAGCAATCCTCAGGGGAGCCTGCCACACCCAGCACAATGGTGGTTCAACTCAGCTGGGGGTTACAAGTTGAACACCAGTTAACAGTCCACCACACTACCTTTCTCACATAGATACAAATATGATGTCTTCTTCATAATCATGGATCACATTAATTCCATGAACTGAAATACCACCATATTACTAGTATGAATTCATTAATACAATTTTACAATTCCAACCTCAAGATGAGCATTCTTTCAGAGATCTCTATGAAGTCACTATATTTACTTGTAAATTATTATGTATATTTGCTTGTAAATGTAAGTTAAAGAAAATAAATATTAGTTATTGTTGAATCTGTACAAATATATTATGAACAAGTATGTCATAAACATTTCTTTTTGAAATATTTCAATAGCTTATTCACTCTCCTTTAAATACTCAAGAGAAATACATGTCCAAATGGAGAGCCATAAAACAATAATGACAAAATATTTTCTGTTTTTACTGTCAGAGTTGTCATTACTGTCCATGTAACTTTTGGTGTTATCATTATTCCCAGTTTCTACAAAAAGTTTCCACAATTGTCCTACCTTCTAGCATCTGTCCCATATCCTCTAATTTCCCTCTGTACCCACAGATGAACTGGTCATGGTTTTAGGTATTCTCTTCCTGTTCACAAGATCCTTCCCCTGTTACTAGCTCAATATCACCTCTCTGGAAAATCCTAGGTAAGCACAGTCACTTGACTCTCCTGACCTTATCATTTATAGCAGCTCCTACTTCCTTTCTCAATTTTTCTTTTTAAAGTTTTAGAAAATGGATTGTAAAAGTCATTCTCTTGTTCCAATTTTCTCTTGAGTTCCCTTCATACAGAATTCTATTCCTCTTATTCAAAGTCAGCAATTACTCAAAATTGTATCCAAAAGTCAATTGTCCACTCTTATTTTGATTTATCAGCAATATTTTATTTAATTAACCTGCATTTTTTTCACTTTCTTGAAAGACTGCATTCATTTATCTTCTGAGATAAAAAAAAAATCCAGTTTTCCCTCTTTTTGAATTGTTCTTTTTCTATCTTCTTTGCTGGTTCTTCCTTTTACTTTTATGTATAGATTCTTAAATAATTTTTTGTCATTACTTTAGAAAATTCATCTCATCTCAGGCTTTCAGTGGTGCTTACCAGTTGATTTCTATCTAAATTATATCTGTAACCTAAATTTCCTCCCAGGGAAATTTATCTTTCCAGGAAACTCTTTCTCACATGGACGCAAATATGTCTGCTTCACAATCATGGATCAAATTAATTCCGTGAACTGAAATACCATAGAAATTTTTGTTAACCATCTCAAATTTAACAGGCTTGAGTATCAGCTCCCTGGGCTTCTCTTTAAATATCTTAAGTTTATGCAAGGTCAGAAGTGGCCACACTATCCTTCCAGTAGGTAGAAGCTAAGCTTCAGGTTCACCTCCAACACTGCATAATTTCTCTTACCTTATGTTCAGTCAGTAATCCTACTTATCTGCAAAATTATGTCCAGAACCTGTCACTTTCCACCACCTTCTCTGCTATCACTGGGCTCAAGTCACATCATTCCCTCACCCAACTTTTGCAATCACCTACTAACTGATCTTTCTCCTTCCCTTCTGTCCCCAGTGGCCATCAGCTGGCCCTGTGCTACACTTCCAGGTAGACGCTGGTGTTGCTAGAAGCTCTCCTGACCACACCAGCTAAGTGATAATGCAATTCCGCTGAACATAAAGAATTTCACAGGAGAACAAGCACAAACAAAATCACTTGGTAGACTGAGAAAATAAAACAAAAGGAAGGCCATTTTACAGCAGTACAACTAAAAACAGACAAAAGAGCATTGTATGGACAGAAAGGTCCCAAATGCTACACTTCTCTGATTGATATAAATTACTGATGCATCCCAATCAACTGCAACTTTACATTCTGAATAAAATCTCCTTAGCCATACCATAATATAAGTATCCTCTTTCTTACATACAGCAAACCAGAGTAAGTTTCTTTCAGCCAATCATCCAACAGAAGCCTAAATTCCATAGTAAGTTCTTCCCAGTGTCCTCTTGTAGGGATATTTCGTAGATCCTTAGCTACTTTTCTCATTCCTGCAGCAAAATACTCCACACTCAGAAGAAGAAATATTTATTTTGGCTCAAAGTTTATGGAGGTTTCAGCCCATAGTCTGCTGGCTCCAAGCCAGGTGGCCTGGCAGAGGGGCATCACAGAAGAGAAACAGTCTACGGTAAGCAGGCAGGCAAGGGCAGCAAGCAGCCATCACAACTGACCTTAGCAGCCTTTCTCTGCTTGTTTTGTGGTCTATCCCAGCCATGGGGCTTAAAGCGGTGTCAAACCAATCAGTAGACTGATTTAGTAACTACACACTCTTAACCCCAGCGTCACACACCCTAGATCCAGCCACTACTGGAAAAGCCTCACTTATGATTGCATGTAGCTTTGGGGGAACATAGAGATGAAAGCCATTACAGTTCCCCTGTTTGGTCACTGCCTTCCTGAGCAAATACCGAACCCCAATTTGTCATAGGTGTATTACTGGTAGTCTGTTTCTGGTTGGCATCAATGCTCACAGCCTTCCTCACTTAAAGCGCATGTCTTTATGATGACACATTGGGCCTCAGTGAAGGGGTTCTCAGTCTTGGTCTTGTCTGGGGAACTTATGGGTCTAGACAGGGCCTCACCTCCTTGAGTTCTGAATGACACTTTTCACTGAAACCTACTATGAACAAATTGCAAAGTTCCTCCATTCTCCCATCACCTTTACTTCTATTTCTTCCATAGCACATATTCCCTTCTAAAATAATACAAAATTTATCATAAGTTCAGTCTCTCCCAATGGGGAAACAAAGCCCAAAGGAAGGTATTTTACATTTTTTTAAAACTTCCCAGATAATGGTGTTAATTGGAATAATTGAACGTATAGTGACACTGTTTTATATATAGTGGGATCTTAGAACACTAGACAGTACCTAGCATATAGTGAGTATTCAACAAGCACCTACTATAGCCAATATCTTTCCTTTTTTAATGCAAATGTCCTTATTTCTCATTTCCCCCTAAATTCTTGGTTCTATAAGAGAGGTAGTCTTACTTTGTTGGTATCTCACAGTCATCTTACAAACAGTAAATCCAGTCCCAATTTTTTCTCTCCCTTGATAAATATTTTATATTACTTATATTTATTTATATTATTAATTATGTTTATTTTTATTTAATTAACTCTCTGAAGGACTCAAATGTCAGCTTGTCAAAATTTCAGTTTAAAAGTTTATTTCTTTCACTATATTTCCTCCTTGATAAGTCCTTTCTAAAAACAAAGCTTCATTTCATGTGAGTGAATATAACTGTTATTTATCCTACTATTTGTGATGGCACCAGAACTGCCTAAGATGCAGACAATAATGATGTCCAACCTTAAGTCAGATCCTCCCCCCTCTTATTCATTCTATAGCCTGTGACTTAAGGTAAAAATAGAAGAATATAACTTAATTGTCCCTTTTCTCTTTTTCAAAGTATTTCGTTACTCTGCCTCTTAAACTTTTATTAAGATGTATCTCTACAGATCAATTTAAGTTATGATAATTATAACTTTATTCATAAATTCTAAACCAAAACTATTATAGTTCTTCTCCTTAAATTCATTCTATGTACTGAAGCCAGAGTTTAAGAACCCAGGAAAAGAACAGGAAAGGGAAGATCTTTTAAACCATCTCTTTGAATCCCAGTTGGATATTAATTATCAATGCACCAACTTGGATATCAGTGTTTGTTGGATCAATTTAACTAATTTGCATCCGTTTTTAAATCCATAAGGATCAATTTAACAACATGACAAAAAAATGTTACTGTTAATGGAAACTAAGGTCCCTTGAGTTGTCAGGGCGGTGGCAGCCAGGCTAGGGCACTTGAGCTGCGGCAGACATGAGCTCCCTTTGTAATGACGTCAGACGTGGTAGACGTCGTCTTCTCCAAACTAAAACCTCAGCATTCAGATTTAATCACAGTGTTGGCACTTTGCAATAAATACTTTGAATCTGAGTTGCAGAGTTGAAAATTTCACCATCATTGTTCTAGGGTATTGTGTAACTGGGAAATAGCAGCTCTCGGTACATTTCTGCAGCTTTGATTTTTTTATTTTTTTTTTATTGTAAAACAGATGACTTCAACTTAATGGATGAGAACATTGTACTGCTGGACAATCACGTTCTGGTGGTTTACTTATAGGTTATTCCAAAACAAAAGGACTCTGGAAGGCTTTCTCTGAAGATAAATTGCCATAATACAGCATGAACTATGCTTCTCTGTGCTAATACAGAGGTTCCATTCATTGTAGCCTACACAATGCTATTTAGTCTAAACCATGATTTGTCACTTCTATTGCTTAAAAATACACATAGAAAAATGAAACCTGTATGTGTATAGTGTGCCTAAAGCTTTTAGTACACTCTGTTTAATTCATTTGTTTGTTTGTTTTGGATTCTTTACCTTAGTCTCATTTAGTGCCCTAGAATATCACTGCTGCCTCATTTTTGTGATCGCATTGCGTTGAGATATTGTCCATATATTGGCCATGCTGACGTAGATTACAGCACCTTTCATATGATTGAAATCAGCTGCTCGGCATGGTGCTACATGCCGGTAATTCCAGCGCTCGGGAGGCTGAGGCAGAAGGATTATCGTGAGTTTGAGGCCTGCCTGGGCTATAAAGTGAGCTCATGACCACCCTGAACTGCATATAAGACCCTGCCTCAAAAAGACAAAAAAAAAAAGAAGAAGAAAGAAAGAAATTAACAAGAAAATTTTCCTTTAATTCCTTTTTTACATTTTATGGTAAATAGTGAAGGTGGGAGGATGCATTTGTAGATCATTCTAGCAAAGCGTGAAGCTAACAATCAACCTATTTCTACCTATACATGGTCTCTTTTGCTATTAATAGACATTATGACTTCCTGAGGAGAAAAGGAAACACTATTTTGTATTTCCATATTTATATTGTAAAAAATCTACATTGTTTTTTGTTGTTTTATTTTGTTTTGTTTTTGGTAGAACCGGGGATTGAACTCAGGCCCTTGCACTGGAAAGTGCTTATTCCACTGAGCCATCTTCCCAGCCCCTACATAATAATATTATGATGTGAAAAAGTTTTCAATGTCATCACACTACAACCAATAACAAAATCAGTCAAAATCTAATTCACCCTTACTTCTTCCATACTTCTCATCTAAATTATCAGAAGCTCATTTGCTCTGATGCAGTGTCTATACTTTGACTGTTTCTCACTTGATATATAAAGAAAGCCAAATGAAATATTTAGAATTTCATCTTTTGTTAGTAATAAACAGTCAAACTGATGTAAGTAAAAAGCTGAGCTTCAGCCACCTCCAGATTTGCAGCTGAGCAGACCAGGCCCAAACATGGAAGCAGCTTACACTCATCGCTGGAGCTAGCTCTGTATTTTCCTTCTTTTCTGGCACGAGCCAGAGCTCTTTGAATTTCTGGTCTTAGGAGGAGCTTAATTTGTGAACCACTCATTCCTCAGATAAACTCTGCTAGATATAACTTGTATCAACTTTTTTTTAAAGTTGTAATTCCATATATGCTAGTGTAAAATAGCTCTCTGCTATAGACTGTAGGCCCTATAAAGGAAGGGATTATACTTAAATTTTCCCACTTGTAGAAGCTTGTAGAATGCTTGACAAATATTAGTTGAACAATTGAGCAAGACTGAAAACAGCAGTATACAGTGTCTGCTTCTTAGCATTATCCTGTTTCCAGGACCCCTCTCAAGTTCTCTACTGCTTTTGCCTCAGCAGTAACAAATTAACTTCCAAGGTGAAAATTTATCTACTAAATGGCCTCACTTAGATTTTGATCACTTCTAGTCTGCAATTTGCAAACTGTGTTTCTAGTGAACTTTCCCCCTGATTTACAGAATTTCCACACAAGTCAAGCAGCTCCTTTACTCACAAATTTATATTATTTGGGAACCTTATAGATTTAATTGCCCTGAAACACTTATTAGGCAAAATGAAAATCAACCTTGTAACCTATTTTGTGGTCTCACCTCTATTCTGAACTATGTGATCACACAAGGGGCTCTGGCATTATTTCTCTTTGTCCCTCATGTTACTAGCTGCAAATAAGTTAATACACATAAATATATTTCAAACACTACCAGGTATAACATAAATGCCTTAGTAGCATGTGAGACTATATATATGTTGGTTTATGTTTTAGAGTTTTGTTAGATCTGTACACCCAAAAAAGTATTGTAGCAGCATAATAGAAAGTACAAATTTCACTACCTACAGAACTGAAAGGTTCTGCAAGGAGGAAGATATACACTGCTTTAGAAACTTGGTGTTATACGGAAGTATCACAATGCCTGCTTTATGTAAACTTCCCTTCCTGAAAGCAAAACACATGTTAATCTGAGAAAAAAAAATGTACAAGGGTAATAGAGGACAAAATAGAAGGACTATAGCATTCTATGTTTCCAAATAATTAAATGCTGGTTCTAATTTAAAATTTTAAGAGTGAAGAAAAATGATCTTGCAGGAAAAAAAATTAGGTAAATTCAAATAAATGATAGAAAAAAGTATCTGGGAACTATGAATTTAGCTCAGCAGCACAGAGACTGCCCAGCGAGCACAAAGTCATGAATCTGATTCCCAGGGGGAAGGAAAATAACTCTCCATAAATATCATTAGTAATATAATAAAAGTTAATCTTAAATAATAGAAAAATAATTTATCAGTAAAATCTCAGATTATTTCTCTTTTGAGTGCAATCCAGACAATATCAGGCTTTGCTAGTAGTAGAGAGGGAACATTTTTAGAGGTTTTAGCATTTTATTTGTTTTAGATTCTGCACTATGACTATGATTCTTGCAAATCAGATCCTGTTATAGTCCTCTTCAGTGAGTTCTGTAGGTATCCCAGTGGCTAACCTTTCTATTGGTTATCCACCAAATCTGGCATGGCCTCTCATCAAGTTCTTGTCCCTCACAGGGTCCCAGGCAGTGATCAGAATCTCTGGCTTGGGGTGCAAGATGAGCGCATGTTCCTGTCTTAGCTGGTCGGCCTCAGCCCTATGGACCACTCATTTATCATTCTTGTTCTCCTGTACTTCTTTCTGGAGTTAACTGGTGATCTTATTTTTATGTGCAATCTTTGAAAACTGCCCAATGGAGCACTCTTGTTTCCTGAATAGACATTAACTTAAAGTATATAAAATGAGGATAATATCATGCCCACCTCTTGGATTTACTTTAAGATGAAGATTAAACAAAGTTTTATAATCACATATTTTTGGTATCTCTTAATGTAATCAAAAAGTATACAGCCTAGCACAATTTACTCTATTTATATAACTTTTTATAGCAACAAAAAGTGGAAAATATTTGAATAAACTCCTAAAATTATTTACATTGTTTGACTACATTCTCTAACACTCTAGCCTTATATTGGCTACTTTTATACCTTTAGTCTCATGACATTTAAAATGCAACACTTAGATCAAATTACTTTTACCTAATAGACTAACATTTTTGCATTTTACAATAAATTTTATATGTAGTTAAGGGACACACTATGGGTACAGAGAGATAGTAAAATGTCTGCTGTAGTAAAGCAAGTTAAACTACCTGCATTTCACATCGAGTGTGTGTGTTTCTCCATGTCTGCAGGTGTGTCTGTGTGCATTTAATGGGAAGAACAGCCAAAGGCCATCATTTTGCTGCAGATTTAAATACAGTCGCTTCCATTGGCCGTGCTCCTCATGTGGCACGCGAGCCGTGTGGATTCGTCCTCCCTGTCCGCTGCTCTCGCCTCTGTCTCCCTATTTTCTTTCACTGGTCCCCCTAACCACTTTGTTATATCTATAACTTTCCACAGATTGCACATAAAAATAAGATCACCAAACAATACATATTTTTTTCTGCGCTTGGATTATTTCACCTAGCATAATATCCATAGGTTCATTTATGTGGCGGCAGGCGGCAGGATCTGCTATTCTAAGGCCTAAAATTATTCCATTTTATACATACGCACCGCACAGTTTACAATTGCTGATGTACACTTAGGTTATTTCTAGAGAAAACTATAAGTGAAATATTGTGCAGCACATCTCTAGAGCACCTGCATCTCACATGACTGAAACCTTATGCCTGCTGATCAATGACTTTTCATTTCACCCCCCCTATCCCCTAAAATCTGCATGCTGCCAAATTTGACTACTTTTAGATACCTCCCATAATTGTAAACATGCAACACTCTTATTACTATGACCAGCTGTAATGCATTTTTATTCAACTTCTTTGGATTTGAACTTGTATTTGTTTCAAATTTCGTACCCTGACTGGAAGTAAAAGAAGTGCCTTTGTTCATGGCTACTGGCTTAAGGCTCCCCCATATCCCCTCACCAGCATATCATTTCTATTGTGTATAATTCTCTATTCAGACTGTCTGCAGTAAATACTAAACACTTGACTCCTACACACTTCACATTCAGAAAGTAAATACGAACACATAAGTTGTAGCTGGATGAGTAAGTGCTTCAATTCATATGAAGCATGCCGGCTTTGTGTGCTCCGACTGGGTGCTCAGCTACAAAAGCATATACCTCTTCTCAATAAAACACAGTCTTTGTTCTCACGCGACATAAATTCAGCTTCATACTGAGATCAAAAGATAAAAACATTATCTCCCTTTCAACAAACAAATGGAACATATAATGTTTCCATCAACACTAGCTTTTAAATATGCTGAAAATAAAGATTCTAGACAAAAGGCCAACTTAGAGTGCCACTTGCTATTCTTACTGTGTGTTACACTTAAAAAGTAAATGTGCAAGGCCTCAGCTCCAAGGCTCATGTCTCTGAAGTGGTAAAGCCACTTGTATGCCAGTTATCCAGTGAAGGCTTTTAAAAGCCTCAGTTCAAGAACAGGATCAGGGAAATTTCTGGCCATTGTGCTTCACAACTATAACAATTCTTTGCTGTGTGACAGGGAACATTTTTAAATTCCCCCATCCATTTTTCCTAAACTTCTGCCCACTTCTAGTACTAACGTACAGAAAGAGGGTTCTACAGTTACCTAATAGATGTACTGATGAAACAGTAAGAATGACATTTTTATTTTGCTGTGTGAAACCTTTAGTTTTTTAGGTATTATTCATGTAACAAATCATTCATGTAATTTATTTTGTACCAGGAATTGAACTTGGGTCCTTGCATTTGCTAGGAAGGCCCTCTGAGCTATACCCTGCTCTCATACTTGTAATTTTGATTATGGAATCTTTCATGTAATTTTGACCTAGTTAGACTTATACCCTAATCCACTATTTTGGTATTTGGATTGAGGAACACGTACATGAAATCTGACTTAATCTTTGAAAGTCCATCACAAGCAAGACCCTCACTCCAGTGAGATCCTACTCCATAACAGCAAGAAAAGAATGCTCCCCAAGAAGCTGAGAAGAATCTGAACAGAAAGACCTTGTCCATCCTCCCTCTCTTCCACTACCAATTTTTCAACCAAGAACAATTGGCTTTATGGCTATCCATGCCTCAGGGAACCAAAGTATAAATGCAGAACATTTGGGTTAGGTCTTTAGATCTTCATGTCTGAAGGTTCCTATATTATGTGAAACACTGATTAAATGTCTTATGCTTTTCTCTCATTAACTTATCTTTTATTTTAAGTGTATTGGCTGTAATAATTATAATAGAAGAGGAAAGATATCTGCCTTTAAATCTCTGTGACATCTCTTTAATATCAATCTTAATGCCGATAAGTCCAATTTTAGTGCAGAAATATTTAGTTAAGAGAAATAAAAGTTTTACTAAACATAGAAAAGACAGTGCTGGTTAGCCCTTGAGAATTCATGAGTCACTAAATATTTTGCCTTGCATTTATTTTTTTTTCCATTTATTTTTATTTTATTAAAATACAAATGTCAATCAGACAGTTTCAAAACACCTTAACCATACAGAGTCGATGAATTAATGCATTGCAAACTGTTTTCATAACGTTTTGGTATTGTACAAGGTGCATACATGATATTATATTTACAGGTTTTTTTATAGCTGAATTATATCAAAAATTCAATAATTATTTACCTAGTGGATGACCATAGCACTAAAAGCCGACATAATATCCTGTCCAACCACCATTAGTGC